>JAMFTG010001751.1:0-13029 GCA_023974075.1 Chaenocephalus aceratus
AACTTCCACCTCATAAGCTAAATAATGATCATTCCATTCTACTGTAGAGAGAGGCTGGCATTCAAAACAGTACATTGACGTATTTACAATATAAATGTTTTTCACAAGTCCAAACTCTGGAATGTTATTGTTGACATTAGAAATAAGTCTTTCCACATGTATACTTATTGATTATACAGCATATTCCATATTGCATAATCCACGGTACTGAAACAATACATTCAACTTGCTCTATTCCAAAGAAGTCTTTAATTTTTCCTTCAACATAGTTAACGTTTTTCACCTCAGAGACTGGGCCCATTTCAAATTCACCTGAAATAATTGGATGTTTCTCATGAACATTCAGGCTACATTCGTATAGTTGGTTGTGGTTCACAAGGGATTTACAAATATTCTTAAAACTACTTTTCAAAGCCCACTGCTTGAAAAAACAATGCTTTGACTCAAAGCGCATACACATATGCCTCTGTATGGCCGAGTGCTTTTATCTGGGAGGGAAGATGCAGAAGGTAATGCTGCTTAGGTTATTTACATCTGGAAACAGTTGTTTGAAATGTTTTAGGTGTTGCTCTATTAGAAGCTTTAGCCTTGAGAGAGTTGAAATAGCAAAAATAGGTGAAAACAGAATTTTGACAATCTCCAATAACTTAAAGAGCCTGTGACAGCATCCCAACAACTGTTGTGCAATGAAATATTGGGCTACTAGTATTCTCGAACCGTCAGTTTAAAAAAGAAAAAGCGATACCGTTCCGTTAAATATCAATAATTTCGAACATCGCGGGGAAATTCCTTCGACTCATTTTGAAGTTTTGGGGGAAGCCGGAAGTGACGTCAATGCGGGAACGCTTCTCTGTGCGGCGAGAGAGCCAAACACGGACAAAGTGTGTTGTCATGCGTAGAAATGGTGAATTACTGAGTTTAGGCACGTTAATAACGTTTTAATGAAGTTGACTACAGTATATTCATATTTGTCAGTGCTTTCATGTCAATTCGGCGAACATAAACATACATGATCGTGGTGAAGATGATGATTACATTAGGATTAAAATCGGTAGTGAGAGCTGCTGAATTTCCTCCCGTCGGATGTGATATAAAAACAAATCGATTATTTTTGTGGTTGTAAACTCAAGTGGATGAAACTACATTTATTAGTGCTTTCATGTCAATTCGGCGAACATATGATACATTAAATGATCGTGAGGATGATGATTAAAAATCGTTTGTTTGAGCCGGTCTGCATTTCCTGATGAGAAAACAAACCGATGCTTTTTGTAGTTGTAGTACACCAACATGGATTAAACGTGTGGTTTTTTTACCACAATGTTGGGGAAATTAATGGATAAAATGCACGGATTATTATTATTATTCCCACTCCGATCGGGACACTAGGTCCACCGTTTCCCCGCAGCGAGGCTCCCCCCGTTGACAGTTTACGTGGGCTGGGTGCAGTGGCGGACTGGCCATCGGGACGAATCCCGATGGGCCGGTACCGAAGTGGGCCGGTCGGATAAGTAACTAGCACATCCCCCATAGGCGGCGCGTGAGGCTCAGGTTTGAGAAGGCTAAATAACTTATTTTACCTGACGCTGCCCGCCTCCGGCGTCTATAGAAAAGAGATCAACTCAGTGTGCGGAGTTTAAATCTCTCAAGTCATATTACAGGATAAAGGAAATACAGTTTAAACTGCCGTATGCAGAGAAGACGCCGACGTGTCGCACTTATCATTCATATTACATCATCAATCAGATCATCGATCATATATTTCCTGATCTGAGTCAGCTTCTCCAGCCTCATCTGGCCGTGCAACACTCACAGTGTCACAGACTGTATGCAGAAGTATTATTTAACACATTATGTTGACGAAACACTCGAGTCAAATGTAATTAAAGTCAGATCCACTCGTGTCTTAGACGTGAACGCGCCATTTATAAAGCACTTCATATTTGAATTCAAATCCCGAAGTGCTACAAGTAGTAGACAGGTACATTTTAATTTTTAACGAAGTTGAAGTTTCCTGTAGTAATCCGGTTGTCTCGATTGTTCAGTCCACACACACAAGGCTCCGGTCCAGTCAAGGCGGGCGCATCAAAGAAAGAACACGCGGTTATTTTTTCTTCTTCTTACCGTTTGTGTATTCAACAAACACAACTGCAGAGCTGCAAACATTGCAAACAGACTAAGTTCTACAACACCCAGTTGTCTTTGTGTATTTGTGAATGAAGCGCCATCTCATGGTTAAATCCTGTAATTGAACAAATGGGGAAATTTGGCAATGCCCTCTAGCAATTTGGCAACACCCCCAGCCACTGGGATCCGCTGGGCTTTTTACTGGGACACACCCATGTGAGTCCTATCTGGAGTGCTACATCTGTAACAGCATGGACCAACTTGATGAAGGGGTAATGTATGCAATTATTATTTTTAAATGTAGTTGATGCACAAAACGGGTCTGTAAGTTAGGCTCTCTCTGCTGAGTGTGTAGTTGTCAGCAATTAGCCTAGTCCATTTTCACAAAAATAGAAACGACTTTCACATAAACATATAAAAAAAAATTACAATGCAGTTTAGGTTGATTTTTTACCATGAGTTCATTACTTCTTTTTTTTTTTTAAAGGAACCTTGCCTAGAACCAATGGGAAGTCCTACTTCTACTAATGAGTCGTCTCTGCCAGAGACATCCACTCCTGCGAAAGGATGTCCTCCAAAGTACAAAACCCCTGAAAAGGTTGTGAAATGATCCTTTCCAGAATATGTGTTGCACACTGACGGTGAACTTGAGCAGGTCCGAAAACAGCCACAGCATTGATGAAATGAAGGAAAGATGGCAAGACTTCTGCCAGAAGCTGCAGTTGTATGGCGTATGGAAAAATATGCTGAAACCTCCATTGGGAATGGACAAAGGTAAGTTCTAATGTTATGTGAACAGGGTTAGTTGGACATACATTAAGGCATGTTTATTGCCAACTTCATATGCTGTTGTATTGGCTTCATTCTTTTAATCTGCGATGGAGTTTAACTGTTTGTTGAATGTTCATGTTTTTAAAGCATCACATCTGTACTAGACTGTTGTTCAGAGTTAACCTCCTGCAATTTCTGTAAAAGTCATGTATTTTTCCAAACAGCCGAACAGGCTATAAGGATCCTGCGTGTGCTGCCATCACTGTTCCCCTCTCCGTCTGCTCCTCCAAAAAAGCTAAGAGATGCAAGTGAGGCTCTGCGCCATGTCCTCGAGGTGAGTGTGGAAGATGTAGCAGGATCATTTTGACCGTCCAAAGCAACAAGAATGCAGTATTCAATATTTTAGGAAAGTACCATATGGATTTGTTCTACCCAGTACTATTGTGGAACACATGCATTACTTATGCAAGGGCCAGGCACAATGGCGACATATTTATCACAGTAAAAACATTTGAATGACCTATTTTTATAAGATAAGAAGAAAAAAGGTTGAATTTAACCATTTTATTTTTGAATATGAGCACCTTGCTTATTCATTTGAATTCTTTAAAAACAATTCTTCATCAAGGAACAGGTATTTAATTGAATTGTGAAAAATAAATAAAAGAGAGCGTGTATTACATGTCTTGATTCAGCTTGCAGACAGTAGAAGAAATGTTATCCATATTTAAGCTTTTTTAGAATATTTTATGAATTGTAAGGTGTCCTTGGTTGACTTGAAAGGTGCCTCTAAATAAAATGTATTAGTATTATGCCTTCAAAGACACTGTAATGAACGCAAGGGTTAGTTGTAGCTTTGAGAGATCTAATGAAGAATAGCTTAGCCTGTTAAACCTAACCAATACGAGCAAAACCAGTTTGTACAGCTGTTACAGCCGCTGTCACCTTGTGCCCTTAACTCTGCTTGTGTGTGTGGATGTAAATGATCTGTGCAGTGCCTTTGCTGTCATTGGCCGTCCCGACCTCGCAACATCCGCAGTGATTGGACTGACGTCATCTAATCCCCGCCCGCTTCTGCCACGTCATCCGGGGGAGGAGTACAAAGGCCGGGCACGGACATCATTCTGGAGGCTCTGTATTATGGGACAGATGCCTCAAGCCTCTCGTTATATTACCGCCATACTCTGTGCTTTGTTAGACTGCCTAGCAGTGTGTTAAGTAGGGTTCCTGTGATAGTGACACTGATTAGCAGTGTGTTGTTAGTGTGCGGTGTTTAGCATTTGTGTGTGTTGCTCAGACCCAGGTGATTAGCGCCTGTAGATCAGCATTTGTGTGTGTTGCTTAGACCCGGGTGATTAGCGCCTGTAGATCAGCATTTGTGTGCGTCTTGCTTAGACCCAGGTGATTAGCGCCTGTAGATCAGCATTTGTGTGCGTCTTGCTCAGACCCAGGTGATTAACGCCTGTAGATCAGCATTTGTGTGCGTCTTGCTTAGACCCAGGTGATTAGCGCCTGTAGATCAGCATTTGTGTGCGTCTTGCTCAGACCCAGGTGATTAACGCCTGTAGATCAGCATTTGTGTGCGTCTTGCTCAGACCCAGGTGATTAGCACCTGTAGATCAGCATTTGTGTGTGTTGCTCAGACCCAGGTGATTAGCACCTGTTGACCAGCAACAGCTGCGTTTTCACACAGCCTTGTTCCATTTATTATTTTGTTCCACTTTAGAAGTGAGGTACGTTTCTTTCCTTTTGTGTATTCCTGTGCAGCTCCCTTTTGGAGCTCTCCTTTTGTTAACTAGTAACAGTTTGGCCCGTTGTTTGTGTCAAACTGTTTGTGTACATTCTTGTGTTCATCATTTTTGGTTACAAATAAACCACCGGTAACATATACCATTTCCAATCTGGTCGTGTCGTTTCCCTTTTGTTCCCCTAGCCAAGAGGGAACGTAACAGCAAACGAGCATATTTATTCTTACATACTCATGCATTGAAGAAAAAAGAATTTTAAAAACAATAGTGCATGATCCTAATGGACATATTATATGTCTTATACATTTTAAGGTAAAAGAAGACCCTAATTCCTACTTGAAGAAGCGACCTCTCCCGTGTCCAGTCCTGATTGCTCGTCCAGCTGCCTCCTGGCCATAGGTGATGCGCCAATAGTTACATTCCCAAATCAGGACATATACCTTATGGCCTACTATTATGCCTTTCACCTTACGTACCCCAAGTGTGTAGCCAGCCTGCTTTCAAGCATACAAACAGAGATCCTCTTGGACAAAATCCATGACAAAGACCTCACACCATCCTACAAGAAAGGCATGGCCGAATGGAAAGCTGTTCTTGGCCAATAGAACAAAAAGTGATATCTGGCCAGATGTCATTCTCAAGTTCTGTTATTCTATTCCAGGCCACTGAAGTTTGTGTTTCACAGTGTTAATGTGCATTCATTATCTCTGCTATGGAAGCTGTGTGTTTGGTGCTGTGTGTGTTACTGTAAGGAAAAACAACTAGTCTTTTGAATATGAAACTTTGTGGAAGCGTATATCCTGGGCCAAGGAAAAGTGTTTTTTTCAATTCTGGAGCAGTTTGTACAGTTTTGGAAATTATGTCAAGTGTTTTCTTGTGCTCATTTCCATGTAAGTACTTTGCCGTGTATGCTCCTGTAGTTCACTAGTAGAAAAGAAACTGCTAAATTAAAGACTTGTGTTCATTTTCACAGACTTATTTGGAGAATGCGATGGTTCTAGATCTGTATCGCCATTGTAGAGAGTTAAATTATTGACTTAATAATAGTTGTACATTTTGGAGTATTTCCAGCTTACTTAAGCCACATTTTCTCTTAAATAATACTTGCACATCTTATTTCAAGTAAGAGTCTCATATCATATAACTTAAAATAAGGGTAAATCGTCCTGAAATGAAAAAATCTAAAAGTTTATTTTGAGGGAAAAATACTGTTTTTGATCATTTTTGGCTCATTTCTGTAACATACTGTAAGATTTGCTAATTCTGGTCAAATTAAGTTCAAAATTAGTTCTCCCAGCTAGTTTCAAGATCTCATGTATCTAAATATCGCATCTTATTTCAAGATATCTTACCAAGCTAATATTCACTTGTTCTTATGGCAGATATTTTTGCTCATAACAAGTGAAAACATCTTGTTTTCATAATTGTTTTACTAGTTTTTGGAAGGGCTGTTGTTGCACGCGGTTTGATTGGCTAGAGCTTGTACTGGCAGATTTGCATACGCAGGATTTGATTGGCTGACGCCTCCGTCGAAGCTTCAAAAGTAGAACATTGCTCTACTTTTTGCGGCTCATCCACTTCATGTGTGCGAGATTTCTCCTCAAACACACCCTTCTCGACTAGTTTTTGCACACAAGAGCTCTTTTAACACAAACACATCATAAAGATTTGCAATCAACACTAAATCTGCTTTTGTGCAGCCATCTCGTCTCACAATGGAAGGTTCCGTAGTGAACAACTCTAATTGACTTTCCATTAGGGTTGTGCAATTTAATCGATCTTGCGATATATATCGATATTTAGTTTTCCGAGAAAGTATCGATATTTCAGCCGCGGGTATCGATACATTAAGTCTGATAACTGTGTTCGTTATACTCGCGTCCAGGAGAGAAGCTTTAAAAAGGAGACTGATTGAGTCTCTGAGAATGTTCAAATGTATACTTTAATGAATAAAAAGCGCGGTAATGTTACAAGCAGAAGATGATTTAGTCAGAAAAACAGCTGTGTTCTGGCTCTCGTGAGCGAAGGGAAGAGAGCGAGCTCCACCTTTCCAGCTGTTAAATATCCTCTGCTGAATCCTCCCTGTGGGCCAGTTGGCGCTGCTGGGGCCGGCCCTCCACGTCTCCAATGTTCGTTGTTGCGCATTACAGAGGATTCAGACATTGCACATTAAATATATAACTAAACACGCCTTTTCTCCTCCTTATCTCTTTCATGACTTTTCATTTAATACATTTTAAACGCTGTAATCAATACTCCAAAAATACCTCACGGCTGGTATCATTTCCGGTAGTTCCGAATGTTGTCTCATGCTACCCACGTCTGTAAACAAACGTATTCAAATAAACTGTACCTTCATTTAATATTCAGCAATAATAATATCTCGACGTCTATAGTTGTAGTGTTGAAATCAGTAGGTTTTCGGTGTGCAACACTCCGTGTCATATCGCTACTAAATTCACCTCTATAGGAAATTGTATATTAGCCACATGCTAAATGCTAACCGGAGATGAAGGATTTTCAGAATAAAAGCTCAACAACTTCTGGTTTTTCAGTATAAAAACAGCATTTAAACTGACGGTATGTTTAAGGTACTTTATGCCATCAAAACATTGATTTTAATTTCTTTCAAATCCCCCGTGTTCCGCCACCTGCTGCACCTTTTCATTCTCCATTGTCCATTGTGATACTGCACTTTACAGCTACAGTTTGCACTGTTTCAATAAATGAAACTAATTTTCTCACCACATCTTTTGATTCATTTTGTCCAGCATTTGCAAGCTGGAGACTCTGTCAGAGCCATATATTGTATAATTGATGCTTTCAGTTTTCAGTTGAATTAATTCAATCCAAGTCAATGGAACACCCCAGTGAGATGATAGTGAACCGTTCATGAACTTGTCATGAAAAGTTCATGAAATATCAGTGAACCATATTCATGAACAGCTCATAGACAGCTCATAAACAGCTCATAACAAAGTTGATGAACTGTTCATGAAAGTGACATGAACATTAAATGGCACTAGGGCAGTTCATGAACTACTCATGAAACTCCTGTGCTGGAATGGTTCATGAACAATTCATGGAATATGGTTTTAGGCAGGTTCATGAACAATTCATGAAATGGAGTTTTCAGTGAGTGTGTAGGGATATTCAACCAAGAACATTTCAAGAATTGTTCATAACAACTTCATGAACAGTTCATACCCAGTCACTGAATATAATTCAATGGCTGGCTATGAACTGTTCATGAACCATTGACTGTGGGTCAATTGGCAACCATAGAAAACAACAATTATGTCAATCACAATGGAACTTTACTCAAATTAACAAACAAACATACATGTATACAGGTGGAGCACTACAATTAATCCTATCACTATTTGAAGCAGTTCTTGACACTCAGCTGCACAACATTTTTTGTTACGGGTCCCAAAAGCTTGGGTACCACAGCAACAATAAATGATTTCTGTAGAAAACAGAAAAGTGCAGCAGCAATAATTATACACAGGATCCGGTTGATCGTCTGGAATGCTTCTTTCAAAGTACACGGTTACATTCAAATAGCTGAACTTTACAAACATCACATTTCTCCATTTAAGTTATCCGTCTGTCACAGTCAATTACTGTATCTCAAGGAGAAATTCAACATAGTCAATATAAATTATTACATTACATTGCATTTAGCTGACGCTTTTATCCAAAGCGACTTACAATAAGTGCGTTCGACCAACAAAATACAAACTTGAAGAAAACAGAATCATATAAGTACATCAGGTTTCATAGAGAAAAAACATTTCAAGTGCTCCTCAACTGGCTTTAGATAAGCCAGCCCTTTATTAGTATACAAGTGCTTTGTTAATAGTTCTAATCGCTCGAAGTGGAGTCGAAAGAGATGAGTTTTCAGTCTGCGCCGGAAGGTGTGTAAGCTTTCTGCTGTCCTGATGTCAATGGGGAGCTCATTCCACCATCTTGGAGCCAGGATAACAAACCCACGTGTTTTTGCTGATGGGAACTTGGGTCCCCTTCGCAGTGAGGGTGCAGCGAGCCGTTTGGTTGATGCAGAGCGGAGTGCACGTGCTGGGGTGTACGATTAACCATGTCCTGGATGTAGGAAGGGCCAGATCCATTCGCAGCATGGTACGCAAGTACCATTGTCTTGAAGTGGATTCTAGTAGTTACCGGAAGCCAGTGGAGGGAGCGGAGGAGCGGCGTGGTGTGGGAAAATTTAGGAAGGTTGAAGACCAGACGAGCCGCTGCATTCTGGATGAGCTGCAGGTCGGATGGCACATGCAGGTAGACCAGCCAGGAGGGAGTTGCAGTAGTTTAGGCGTGAGATGATGAGAGCCTGGACCAGAACCTGCGTGGCTTTCTGGGTCAGCTGGGGACGCATCCTCCTGATGTTGTAAAGCGTGTATCTGCAGCAGCGGGTTGTAGCAGCTATGTTTGCAGTGAAGGACAGGTTGTTATCTATAAACACATACCGCTATCAAATAATACTTTCTATCAATATATCTATCTTTACCAAATATAACATATTATGGAGATCACAAAAATAAACTGTCAATGTTAATAAACAAAAAACAAGGCAATGTGCCTGCAAGACTGCACTCAGGTAAACAAAACATATTACCCGTGCGCAGCAGCTAACCTGCCTGCGAGCCTTCGCTCAGGTCACTTTTACCCAGGTGCGGCTGAAGCCCGCGAAAATGGCATCTATTGTTGCCGACAGTTTAGTATTTTTAAAATACCGTTACTATGTCAAACATGCTCACAACCTTCTGACACACTCTCCTAAACATCTCCAACATCATATCTAATTCACACAAGTTAACATCGATCATTCTCATTATGTACTGACCTGTAGAAAACAGAAAAGTGGAGCAGCAATAATTATACACAGGATCCGGTTGATCGTCTGGATTGCTTCTGAGGAGGGGGCGGAAGTGTCCCCCCTAAGGTAACCCAGATGTCACCGCTCACCTGCCAAAGGTTCCACCTTGGCGCTACTTACTCGTACTGCTTCTCAAACAGTACAGATAAACCATCAAATGATATGAATGTCACCAAATAAATACAGATAATGTTCAGTTTCAAATTCACTATTGTTTTGTTTTAAGATTAAAAGTTTTAAAAAAGAAAGAAATGTTCAAATAGTAGATGAATATTCAAGAGGTCTTTAAAAACATCACACTCACTGATCATCAAAAATTCATAAAATGCTCATGAATATTGAAAAATATTCTGAACTTGCCACAATCATCCAAAATTCATGAAATGCTAATAGTCATGAAAAGTTCATGAAATACTCATGCACACTTTTTGGGGTTTTAATTATAATGTTTGTGATTGGCTGGATCATGAAAAGTTCATAAATTGCTCATAAAAGTCTGTTATGAGCAAAACACGGAACTTTATATGAATGAACAATGTTCATAAACATTTCATGAACTGCTCTTTAAAATGGTTCATGAGCATTTTAAGAATGTTGGTTCATGAACATGACAAGTGAACATATAATGAGTTGTTCATGAATGTTTCATGAGTGCTCATGAACAGCTCATAAAGTCCATCTCGCAGGGGTACTCACAAGATGTCACCAAAATCCCACTGTCCCTTTAAAATCTTTCAGAAAATGATATAAGTGTATCGAATTATATCGAATCGTATCGTTGGCTGAATATCGTGATATATATCGTATCGTTGGCTGAATATCGTGTGTCGTATCGTATCGTGAGATTAGTGTATCGCCACAGCCCTACATTCCATTGTACATTTCAAACAGAAAAACTGTCAACCAGAGATTTAGAATGTACGAGAAGAAAATAAATAGCAAGGCTTAGCCGACACCACGAAAAGATCTAGGGGAACCTAGGCGCAGCATCAAATGTGCACTCTCCCCACTTTTCCCCACTCCCAAGAACATGGACACAGAGACAGAGAATGCCGTTTGGCATTTTAATTACCAAGTGTTTTTTACAAAGAAGCGCCAACAACCCACAACACAAGCACACCTCTGAACACATAAATATTGCCTAACAAATAAGAAAAATAAACGTACAGGCTTCTTACCTACTCTTGACATATAAACAGGAGAAAACGAGAATTAACCAAAGAAAAGGGTTTCACACTTTCGCATAAATTAAAGCGTGTCCAACAAGGACAGGTTAAGGTAGTTTCTTTTCAAGACAACAAGAGGACCGGTATACGGTATAAGTAGGACCACAGCACAACAGGACAGATATAAACGCAACAATGTTGGGAGTAGGAGAAGTTGAGTCAGAGAGAGGGCAGAGGGACTGCATGGCTGCAGCTTAAAGGAGACCTATCATGCTATATTTGAATAATATATTGTAGGGCCATACCTATAAGGTATATTTATTAGGGCTGTCAAACGATTACAATTTAATCAGATTAATCACGGCTTAAACATTAATTAATCATGATTAATCACCATTCGAACTATGTCCAAAATATGCCATTTATTTATGTATATTGTTGTGGGAATGGAAAGATAAATGAAAGAAGGCGGATATATCCATTTAACATACAGTATCTATGTTTATTATAACATTTTTCTATGTGTCAAAATGAAAGACAGCCACACACCTATCAATCATCAAACCGCGGGGTCTTAATTCATTACGTGTTGATTTCTATCAACGGGGGAGTACTTCAGGAAAGTTGACGGGGGGGGGGGGGGGGGGGCTAGTGGAGTACTTCGTGACCACAGAGTGTGAACGTTGTGATCAGCTGTTTTAGCGCAGTTCTCCAGTGATGGGGGGAAGTGTCCCTCCGCAGCCCGGTTGGCGTAGTTTTGGCACAGTTCCGTTGTACAGACCGACGTTAACAGCAGCCCTGTCTGTGCACACGGAGACCGACTCTGTCGTCCGGTGATCTAACCGCCTCTGGAAAAGCTTCACAAGTACGTCGGTACGCAAATGCGCTTTGTGACACAAGTGACGGTACGCATTTCAAATTACCACATAACCTGCGTACCAGTTATGTGCACCCCTGTAGCTGTACTACAGCAAAAGTATTTTCCGTCCGGACTTCCTGCAACAACACCACGCCGTTATCAAAGATGTTATATTGAGAAGACGATCACTACGTGACAAAAGTTTTCAAAACCGTGGCTACTGAAATCAATCTTACTAACTGCTGTCTGTGCAATTTACTCTGCGCGAGTTAGCAGACTTTATTTTGCTTACTTTAACATCATTTTCATGGTGGGGCTAAGCCATTTCTTGGTATGGGTGTAGCCTACCCCCAGCCACTGGTGGCACGTATGGGGCGGGCCATTCTGTACATGCGTTAAATATTTTAACTAGGGCTGTCAGTCGATTAAAATATGTAATCGCGATTAATCGCATGAATTGTCCATAGTTAATCGCAAATTAATCGCACATTTTGATCTGTTCTAAATGTACCTTAGAGGAATATTTTTCAAGTTTTTAATACTCTTATCAACATATGAGTGGACAATATGCTTTATGCTAATGTTTATTATCATTTGAACAACAACAAATATTCTAATGAATATTAAACACAACAACCTCTGAACATTACAAATATTCGCCTCAATTCAACCTGGAACCTCTCATACAATAATACAATACAAAGTGTGTGTGTGTGGTGTGTGTGTGTGTGTGTGTGTGTGTGTGTGTGTGTGTGTGTGTGTGTGTGTGTGTGTGTGTGTGTGTGTGTGTGTGTGTGTGTGTGTGTGTGTGTGTGTGTGTGTGTGTGTGTGTGTGTGTGTGTGTGTGTGTGTGGTGTGTGTGTGTGTGTGTTGGATCATTGGAGCTATGTGCAGCTCAAGGCATATGCTCGAACGGGAGCTGCCTGGACGCTGCAATCATGTTGCGCGCACTATCAGTGCCGAGTGTGCTGACTTCTCCTACAATGTCCCATTGTCTGCTTCCCGGCATCAAGTCAAGTGCTCGGCGCAGTTGTGGCGAAAATGTCGCTCCTCTGTTTTCATTAAACAGCTCCTTATATCCGTTAGCGCAGCTAGCTAGCACCAGATGCTAACAACAACAATGCACGTAGGTCTCTCTCTCTCGCTCGCTCGGGCCCACACACACACACCCTCCCGGTCCTCCCGATGGCCAGTCGGTGCCTGCCGGTGAGCGTGGAAGTGTGGTCTGCCACAAGCGGAGGGCAGGAGCGGGGCTGAGCATCAGCTTGTAGATGGTATTTTAAACCTCGATGCTCTCTGAAACTACGGGGCGGGCCGAGGAAAAAAATACACATGCGTTAAAAATAATTAGTGGCGTTCATTTTTTGTTCCGTTAACGCGTTATTAACGCGTTAAATTGACAGCCCTAATTTTAACGCAAATTAATTCAAAAAATGATTACCATTACCGCCGTTAACGCGATAA
>JAMFTG010001752.1:0-26342 GCA_023974075.1 Chaenocephalus aceratus
GAAAGCCTTATAAAGCATTTTTCGCACATCTGACCAAAAATAATTGTAGAACTCTATGGTTATACCGTCCAGCCCTGGTGATTTGCCACCAGACTTTTGCAGTAATGCACTATCTAATTCTTCAATTGTTAGTCGATCGTCCATATACTGTTTTAAAAGGATCATCTATTGTCTTTTTGAATTCTGTAATTTTACTAAAAAAGTTATCACAGTTTTCTTTAGAAAACTTTGAGTTATATAAATTGCTATAAAAAAGTCTAATTTCTTCGTTTATCTGGTCTTGATTTTCAATAGTGACATCATTAACACTCAGTTTTGTGATTTTATTTTTCACTTGTCTTTGCTTTTCAAGATTGAAGAAATAAGAAGTGTTTTTCTCTCCTTGCTCAATCCATCGGGCTCTCGAACGAATAAAAGCGCCCTTAGCTTTTTTCCAAATACATATTGTCTAATTGAGTTTGTAAATTGTTCAGTTTAATTTGCTCATCCAATGATAACTCAGCTTTAAGGCATAAATTATTGATTTCACTTGTCATCTCTTGTTGTTTTTGTTTCTTTAATCTAGAGGAGTATTTACTGGAATTTATCGCAATCTGTCTCACACTAAATTTAAACCATTCCCATTTGCTGAGAGATGACATATCCAAAGCCAGAGTTTCTTTTATCAGTTGTTTGATCTTTTTACAAAAATCTGCATTCTCCAAAAGACTATTATTGAATTTCCATATAGGTTTAAGATTGGGACTGAAGTTGCATTGTAAAAAGGACAAAGAGATGACACAGTGATCAGTCAGAGGTGATGCTGAAATGTCGCACTTTGAGACATTATTAGTTAAACTAGTATAGATTAACCAATAATCGAGCCGAGAACACTGACCATTGTTAGAAGAGTTAAACCAGGTATATTGTGACTTTGAGGGATTATTTATTCTCCAAACATCAGTTAAATTAAGTTTAGAGGCCAAGTGAATAATAGAATCATTAAAATTATGACAATGTCCCCTTAAAGGAAGACGATCTAACCACTCATCAGGAACTACATTAAAATCCCCTCCGATTATAATCTTATCAGTCATATAAAGTAATTTCCATTCCTCTAATTTTTGGCACAAGATTGAAAGAAAATTATTGTTTTTAATCTTTCTGTTATATCCATAAACACACACCAGTATGTAATTAGTCCCATTAACATCAGTCACAACCATTAGCCAATGACCGTTGTATCACTCCTGTGGTCAATTATATTTCCAGGTAACCTGTTAAATAAAATCATCACTCCAGCCGAATGTGATGTTCCATGGCTGAACAAAATGTTGTCTCCCCATTGTACTTTCCAGAACTTGTATCTGCCTCTGCAGAATGAGTTTCTTGCAGAAAAACACAATTTGCCTTTGTTCCTTACAAAAAAGAAAAATTGCCTTTCGTTTCACATTGTTTTTTAGCCCCCTAGCATTTAAGGATATGAACGATAATATTGAAAGAGCAAAGATAGAAACCTTAAGAAATGCGCAAAGGAATGCTATATCGATGCGCAGGAGTGAGTAACGTAGCCCTTAACAAACATATTTAGTGCAATAGCTCACAACATTTTGAATATAACCTGAGACATGTCCAATCCTAAAAACATAAAAATAAACACTCAAACTGAAAACTTCAGCATACCTACTGAGGACCGAAAACCTGCTCCCTGTCCCTCCAGTTAATTACTGCGGTGTTTTTCACGTTATTCCGGGTCCACTCTTTTGTTGTCAATCAGCGCGAAGCCTTCCTTCAGAAAAGCTCTCTTCCCTTTCTCCTGGCTTCTTGAACCAGTGGCCAAAGCTTGGAGCGAGCCTCCCGGTCCTCCTTGGAGAAATCCTCTTTGAAACGAATGTGCATCTCGCTGCAGACTCTCGCATCTTTGGACTTTTTCCAGATCTCGTCACGAAACAGTCCTCATCCCGAACTGATGATGATTGACCTCGGTGTGTTGTTGGAAGTAGCTGCATTACCCTTCATACCCAGCCGATGGACAGTGTCTACTGAGTCACGCAGCTTTTCCACAGACAGCGGAACAACTCTTGTGAGTATCCCGATCACAGCTTCTCTTGTGTTTTCTCCTTCTTTTTCAGGCAGACCATTCATCCTCAGATTCCACCTCCGTTTGTAGCGGGCTTGCTCCTCGCCAGACTTACGTAGTAAAGTGTTATCTTTCAGAAGATCATCAAACTTTTTCTGAAGAGCAGAAATGTCTTTCTTATTTTCTTTCGCTGCTTTCAGTGTTTGCTTCAATGCGTTTTTCAAACTTTTTTAACAGCTCTGTCTGTTCATCCATTTTTCCGGATAAGACTTGTATTGCCTGGAGAATGGTGCTGCTGCTATCCTCTGCCATTGTGTTTCGCCCATGAACCTTTGATTTCTTTGGATTCGGTCCTTTAGTTGGTGTGTGGTCCCAATTTATTTTGTGTCCCTTAAGGTTGTCCGCTTCATGTCCTCAATATCCGAGTCGTCACACGCCTCATGGAGAACTTTTAAGTTGTAATCGTGGTCGGTCATGCTAGCAGGCACTTATGTCAAAAGTGTTGGGTAACTGAAGAGTTAAAGTTAAATTGTGATTATTTAAGCTTCTATAATAACTTAAAGTGTATCATGAATAAGCTATTGCCTGTCAGTTTTGCAGTCAAGGACTCAAATCTAAACTTTTTTTACGAGCCTGCAACGTTGCTGCTTCTCACTCAGCCATCTTGAAAAATTGTGTGAAGAGGAGACGAGAGAGCTGCAGTGAGGCGTCCTAAAACCAGGAAGTAAGCTGCGCATGGCTTTCCTCCACAAAAAAGCAATGAGATTTCTCCATGGGATTTTAGAAAATAGCTCAAAATAAGATCTGTGGGAAACGTAGCTGTTAGATAAATGCACGTTCTGTTCAGCCGGATAATATCCACATGTCTACCCTACTTTTATCATTTTCGAATCAAAAATCTATTGATTAGATTAGATGTATGATAGACTTTTGAAACTACAAGAAGATAAGGAGGACTTTTACAAAAAAGTAATAGAGATTTTTGTCCAGAAGGATAGGCAAATGGACTTAATCTTCAAGTCAAGGTAAGACTGCAATTGTATTGAAAATGGGATCTTACTAAGAGAGAACAATTCAATATTTAAATGATAAAATTACATTTTTTTGGGTATCCTTCTGTTGAACTGTCTGTTTAAAAGTAATTGAAGCATCAGACAAAAAAGCTTTTGAAAATAATATGATATTTTGATTTCATATATTTGTAAACCTGAAGAGTCAGAGCCTCACCAGCCATGAACCTCTCTGCAGAAGCTTATATATAGACATCTAAGTTTTTTGTGCCCCACCACTTTTGTACATATAGAAACGCCACTGAGTAATACACATATAGAGAAAAGGGTAACAGACCATGTGTCAGTGTACACCACAGAGTTGTTGGCATTGAAATGGATAGAGGAGAAAGAAATACGTAACAGTATAATTGCATCTGACAGCTTTTTCAGCATTATCGAGTATACGATCAGGCAGATCTTCATCTAGAATGGACATAAGAAATGAAATATTTCTAATTTTGTATAAAATGCAAATCAAAGGCATCGCAACTCGTTCTCCTCTGGTTCCTGCTCATGTTGGTGTGGAGGCTCAACAGGTGGATATTCTGGCCAAACAAACACTCAGAAGTATGAACATAGACATAGAAGTTCCACTCAGCAAAGCGGAGGTTCAAACATTCATTCAGAAATATGCACAAACAACATGGCAAGATCATTGGGATCTTAGTGATACAGGAAGACATCTTATCAAATTCAAAGGTATGTGGGGGATGGAAGGAAGGTGGGGTTTAAAAGAAGGGAGGAAAATGTCATTTCTCGGATGAGAATAGGTCATACAGGTCTCAATCATACTTTAAGTATAACAGGAAAGCATCCAACCGGAAAGTGTATACACTGCAGCCAGCCAGAAACTGTTGAGTATGTGTTACGGCTTTGCAGGAAATATAGTACTCAGAGAAATGTGCTTTTCCAGACACTCAAGAAAGCAACATTCCATGACTTGTCGCTATCAGGACTGTTAGGGGGAAAAATCAGGCAATATGTATTGTGAGATTATTACGTTTCTAAGAGAAATTGATACATTTAAAATAATCTAGAGTTTGGTTCTTTGCTTTGTTTCTTTTGTTTAATGTTTTCTGCATAGTCTCTTGTCCACACTCCAGTCCAGTTGGTGGCGGTAATGCACCTAAAAGTTGGTTTGCCAACCGCTAATAAACACTAAAGAAGAAGTAGAAGAAAAGCAAGAGAAGAAGAAGAAGACGCAGGCGGAAGTGTAGTGGAAAACATGGCGGCGTCCTATACACACATTTAGGACAAACTAACAACAGTGACAGAAACGTAGCCAAAGCCCGCCCTGACCCTGGAGACATGTCGCAGTGAGCGGAGCCGCTGTCAGGATGTGGCTGCTGGGCAGGACCGCGGCGCGGCGCTGCCTGCGGGCCGGGGGGAGGCCCGCGGCCCGCAGGCTCTCCTCCTCCGGACCCCCCTGGAGGCTGCTGTTCTTCGGCTCAGACCACTTCGCTGTGGAGTCTCTGAAAGTGCTCACATCCAACAGGTGAGTCCTGTATGAAGGTAGATATGGTGCAAAATGCGAGAGCGTGTAAAACCTGATGGAGCTTGTGTGTATACAATATCCACGTATCTGTGAACCACATTTTAAGTGTTGTAGCTTGTAGGACAAAAAAGAATTTAGTGATGAAATGTTCACAACCTCCATGTAATGTGTAGGAGCTCCAGTGGAGGGGTGGTGGAGACCCTTGAGGTGGTGGCTCTGCCGGGGGACGTCCCGGTGAAGAGGTTCGCTCTACAGAACCAGCTCCCTGTCCACAGCTGGCCCCCCCACCCTGCGGATGGACAGTTTGATGTGGGGGTGGTGGTGTCCTTCGGCTGTTTGCTCCCCGAGAAGCTCATCAACAAGTTCCCACAGTGAGCTGCTTTCATGTGATGTAGCTAAACCTGAAGAGTGCCCCCTGCTGGAGGCCCAGGCTGAATGAAAGCCTTCAGTTGGGTGTCTCTGGCCTCTTAACGTTGTCCTGCACTGAAGCCGAGGAGATGGAATACCTAAGTATGATGGCTGTCGAGATATTCTGATTCTAAAGTAACAGAGATCTCAGTGGACACGTCTTTAATAGATTTAACTTTACATTTGGGCCATTATTATTATAAATGATGGCCAAGACAAAACTTGCTATAGATAATAATACTTTATTATTTACTCATATCATAGCCTTCATCTGAACATACAATTATTGCATTTTGTAAGAATACTTTTTAGATAATGTTTCAATTTGTATGATCATTTCAAAACTATAAGAAGTTATGAGTAACAGATTTTTTAATAAGAAAAAAAAAGAATTACCCTAGTATCAATAACATTAACAAAATAAAAGACGGGATAAATGAATTCCCAGGTTAGTCCCTCTTTAAGCTCCTGGAATGTGATGATGTTTATTATCTAAAGGCATTACAAATAATGTTTTATTATTAATATTCCAGCTGTGTGGTTGTGTACCTGTTTATAAAGTGTGTGTTGTGTGTGGTGTGTACCTGTTTATAAAGTGTGTGTGGTGTGTACCTGTTTATAAAGTGTGTGTGTGTGTGGTGTGTACCTGTTATAAAGTGTGTGTGTGTGTGTGTGGTGTGTACCTGTTTATAAAGTGTGTGTGTGTGTGGTGTGTACCTGTTTATAAGTGTGTGTGTGTGTGGGTGTACCTGTTTATAAAGTGGTGTGTGTGTGGTGTGTACCGTTTATAAAGTTGTGTGTGGTGTGTACCTGTTTATAAAGTGTGTGTGTGTGTGTACCTGTTTATAAAGTGTGTGTGTGGTGTGTACCTGTTTATAAAGTGTGTGTGTGTAGTGTGGTGTGTACCTGTTTATAAAGTGTGTGTGTGTGTGGTGTGTACCTGTTTATAAATGTGTGTGTGTGGTGTTTACTGTTTATAAAGTGTGTGTGTGTGGTGTGTACCCTGTTTATAAGTGTGTGTGTGTGGTGTGTACCCTGTTTATAAGTGTGTGTGTGGTGTGTACCTGTTTATATAGTGTGTGTGTGTGTGGTGTGTACCTGTTTATAAAGTGTGTGTGTGGTGTGTACCCTGTTTATTAAAGTGTGTGTGTGGTGTGTACCTGTTTATAAAGTGTGTGTGTGTGTACCTGTTTATAAAGTGTGTGTGTGTGTGTGGTGTGTACCTGTTTATAAAGTGTGTGTGTGTGGTGTGTACCTGTTTATAAAGTGTGTGTGTGGTGTGTACCTGTTTATAAAGTGTGTGTGTGTGTGGTGTGTACCTGTTTATAAAGTGTGTGTGTGTGGTGTGTACCTGTTTATAAAGTGTGTGTGCTCTGCAGTGGGATTCTGAATGTCCACCCCAGCCTGCTGCCCAGGTGGAGGGGCCCGGCCCCCATCTTCCACACCATCATGCATGGTGATGCTGTGACGGGGTCTCCATCATCCAGATCCGCCCTCACAGGTACCCCGAGGGCAAAGCCCCTGGTTCTACATCCCCCCATCTGACCATCTGCCATCACACAGAGACTAAGAATGTCCCCCCCCCCAGGTTTGATGTGGGCCCCCTCCTCCAGCAGGAGCTCCATCAGGTCCCTGAAGGCTGCACTGCAGACCAGCTGGAAGCGGCCCTCTCCTCCAAAGGAGCCCACCTGGTGGGTGTGCTGAGCGTGTCGGGGGTCTGTCTGCTCGCAGCAAGCTGACTGTGTGTTTGTGTTGCAGCTGCTTGATACCCTGAGGACCCTGCCCGAGAGAGTAGCCCATAGGAGAGAGCAGAGCCGGAGCGGGGGCACGTTTGGTGCGTAGCTCTGAACTACACAGATACATGCTCCATGAACGTCTTCGTACTGACACGTTCACTTCCAATATAGCCCCCAAGATCAATGCCTCCATGAGCTGGGTGCAGTGGGAGGAGCAGACCTGCGCTCAGATCGGCTGTCTGCAGTGCGCCATCGGCTCCCGGGTATTGAACCATGCAGACATGTAGGCTTTGAGGGAGGGAGGAAGCACGCTGCATGTGTCTGATGATGCTTCTCCTCCATCAGATCCCTCTGAGGACCTCGTGGATGGGCCGGACCGTCACTCTGCTGGACTTTGTAGGACGATGTCACATTTCATTATCAGGTACGTGTGGTTCGTCCTATTGGAGCATGTGCTGCTTCTGCCCGTGAAGAATTACAGATCAAAACGCTGTTCACGTGAACAGTTGAAAACCAGAGTGACTGCTCCACATGGTTCTGCTCCTCAACTTGACTGTGCTGAGAGAGAGCTTGATTTGATACACGGATCATTCGATCCTCTCATTGGTGTTCTGTTCGCTGCAATACAGCAGCAGTGTCAAACTACTGTAGCCAATCAGTAGTGAGCATTTAAAGTGTATTTGATATACAGATCAAATGTATACCGATGAATAATAATGTGAACATTAATGTCTGCTCCCTGTGATTTTCTATCAGGCTTCTTTTCAGCAAGCAGCACGATGCACAGAGTGTTGTCGTGCCGTGCTTTGTTCATGCACAGCATTAGTTGAACCAGTCTGCGAGTGTAGCCCAATATATTACTGACATTGTGTGTTGTTGGTGTGTCATGGACCCCTCTGTCTGCAGGTGAGAGGAGCAGGGCGGCCCCCGGCTCAGTGAGCTACCAGAAGGAGTCCAACACTCTGGCTGTGAGCTGCAAGGTGTGTTTCCCTCACACACCTGGTCCTCTTTACTGCCCCCCCATGCACAGTTGTATTGCTATATTTCTATTTGTGTTTTGACATAATGTCCAAATGTCCCTCAAATAATGTCTGTAAAGCCTTTTGGTACATTGTGTGGAGTGTGCAGCATGGCCACGTACCATTTGAAGGAAAGGTGAAGCTTCAGTGTGTGATCTGACTGAGCAGCTGACTGCAGACTCCCTCTGTCCGGCTTAAGGACTGCATCAAAGAGTCCTGCAATACAAAGACCCACGCTTAATACAACACACACGGAACACACAAAGCAGCAGTCGTCACAATGTTGTGCGCTAACCACATGTGAGTTCTGATTGGGCTATATTTCTTACCCAGAGTGCTCTTTGGGCTCAGTCCCTCACAGCCTCACCAGGATCCTCTTAAAACAATATGATGATCTCTCCAATGGAAAAATGAACATCATTTATTATATATTTATTTCAATAAGTTCACAAATGTTTTTTTCTTTATGTTTTTCCATCACAGCATGGACTCTTGGCAAATGAAACAGACACACCCGACTAGCGTCTCTAGTGGAGTAGAGCTGCTGCAGAGCCACTATCTCAGTACACTACGTCATCGAGTGGCTCCGAAGGACTGTTTGAATGCATGTTAAACGCCCAGCATTCGGCGCCACTCAACTCGTAGCATACTTGAAATAGTGGCTCTGCAGCAGGTATACTCATTGAGAAACGGCCAGAGTCCTCGGTTTGCTTTCTTGTTACTGCTGCCATGGCAATCGTGACACCTAGTGGTTACAACAGGAAGTGTTTTAACATCAGGCCGTCCTGGCTGCAGTCACTCTATTCAATTTGAGTTTGCAGCACTTATGTAATTCCAGAGTTTCAAGGACTGAAACACAATCACAAAGTGACACATGTTGTATTCAGTGATGTTCTGAATGCTCCGGGCCGTGATTCAGAAAGCAGGATTAGTTCAAACTGGGCGTTCAGCACTTCAGAGGACACTAAATGTGTTATCGAGAAGGAGCTGAAGAAGCCGCTGGACGCCGGAGGTCCAAATGCATGATGCCCATGAGGAGGTAGCGGTCAGGTGACGGGAGTAATGGGAAAGTATATATTGTGTGGTTGTCACAAACACCGGATCAGATTGTGAGCTCGCAGTAATGTATTTATAATGATAACAAACTCACACATGTGTCCTCTCAGTCGCTGGCAGCTGTTCCCCTTCGTATCGAAGCTGAACAGTGTGATGAAAGTCCTTCACTCTGTGTTAACGTGTGCTCCCTGCTGCAGGACGGCTGGGTGGGCTTCAGGTCCGTGGTCCTGAGGAAGAGGCTGACGGCAGGGGACTTCTATAACGGCTACCTGCACAGGAAGTCAGCCTGTGACCTCACCAGCGCACAGTTCATCAGCAGGAAGCATGGAGGAGACGCAAAGGACATGAGAGAGGACTCTGCGTCATGAGGCTTCCTCTTCAATATGAACACTGCACGTATCGGCTGCTGGGATTCACTGTGTCACTCTGTCTGTTTGAGACGTCTGGATAGTTGTGCTATACTTTGCTTTTATTGCAATAAATGATATTGCTGCTGATTTATTTCAGGAAATGTTTGTTTCTACTAGAACTAAGACAGAAAACTATTTCCCTTCAGACATGAGCCTCGTTGTGAGCATGCTAGCTCCACGGTCCGACAGCTGGAGACTGCATCAGCTCACATGAACTCACACTGGTAAAGACAACACTTTGTACAAGTGTATATATGTATGTTCGGCTTCTGTGATTGGCTACATAACATGCGTTGTTAATTGTCTTGGGATGCAATCACTTGAGTTTTGAATATTAAGAACAATGTTAGAAGTATTATAAGAATGATTTACCCTCAATATGCCAGCTGTGACATGATGCAAGGTCATATGTTAGAGGCAAGCATTATGTGGAGGGACACCTGTGGAACATACAGGCGGCTTGTGGCGTTGGGACCAGGGGGTCACAGGTTCAAACCCCGCTGCAGTCAGCATGTCGTTGAGTCCCTGGGACCCTTCGCCCCAAAGTGCTCCTGTGGGGTGCACAGTACTGAGTATGGAAGTCGCTTTGGATGAAAGCGTCTAACAAGTAACGTAATAACACGTCCTTCTCATCGTGAGTGGATTGTCTTCATGAATAAATGGCAGCGATGACATGGTGCCTGTTCACAGACCTTTGTTTCAGAGGCACTATCATGAAAAGGAACATATCAGAAACATACTTCCCACACACTTTTTAAAGTGGCAAACCATTCACCGTGATGACCTGCTCTGCCGCTCCCTGGCCCGAACACATTGACCTTTCATGTGAAGGTCCTGTCCATGTCCCCTCTGTGGGATGAGTCAAAGGACTCTGGCTCTGAAGCACATCGTGCCTCCTGACCAATACCCCTGTAGGTGTAGGCAAAGACTAGTCATCACACGCTTCTGTCATAACATGAATTCATCATTTATACACAAACATCAATCAAATTCATATTTTCATAAAAGTATATTGTTTATGTCTGCAAATGACGTACATAATTATTTACATAAACAGCAGGGGATTGAGGTCCAACCACAGACGGAGACACAGCGCCTCTGAGTTTTGCTCAATACATCGTGCTTACTAGTTTCACTGGAGATCTAACCATTGCCACTGCACCATGGCCTCATCACATGTCTCGTGTCCTCGGTGTCTGGCCAAGGTGTTGGGAAAGGTTCGTAAACAGACTCGGTTCAGCGTGAGCAGCTCTGGCTCTGCTCAGGGGTTTAAGGACAAGCTGGCACAGAATGCATCGACAACCCTAACCGCGGGATCCAGGAGGAAAAGGCAAACACCACTACTTGTAGTGCATCTCCACATTAGCTGCTGTATGTTTTTAGTTATGTTTAAGTTTTTAATGATCACATGGCACATTGGGATTGGCTATTTATGACTCACTTACTTAATTCTTGTGCTGAAGAATTCACTTTTATATTGAATATTACTTTAGCTGGTACATGTGTTTTCTTGTAAAGATGTTGCTTCTGCATAATAACATGTTGCACTGAACTGGTGTTGGACACTGCTTGTATAATGCTTACATTTCAATTTAGAGTCTAATTGCTCTATTGTAGTTCCTATTTAATAACACTTTTTTTTGTTTTGGCTGTTTTATATTAATGTATTCTTTATTTTGACCTTTCTCCATGTAAGATACGTATTTATCTTCTCTGCTGCAACACCAACATTTCCCTTCTGGCCATCAATAAAGGTGATCTGATCTTTTAATAAAACATGAAGCGGGACAGACTGTCTGGAGATGATCAGGCTGTTCCTTAGTCTGGACTGTACCACGTCCCACTCTAACTCAGGGAGCTGTCAAGTGCACTTTCACTTCCCTTTGAGGACAACTACGAATCAATTAAAGGTAATGCGCAATGTTTAACATTAAAGTATAACTCTACATAAAGTCAATACAACTTATGCTGAAGGAAATAGACCTTATCATGTTGGCTCTGCTCCCCCCCCCCCCCCTGTGGTAACGGTTCAGAGAGACTTCCATTTTACACGGTGACTGCTAGCTGAACCTAAAGTGACAGAGCACAACTTCTCCAGTGTAGCAGCCCGCCTCTCTCCTGAGACAGCATGCTTAGCGTTAAACTGTAAGCTGACCAGACCAACACGACATTTAGTTTTAAGCACAAGTCAAATTAACAGTGGCGTAGAAACACGGGTAAGTTTGAAATTATTAGACGCTGTTGTAGCTAGCTAATGTTACCATAACAGTCCCAGTGTGTAGCTGTCAGTTGTTGTCTTAATAATGAAGCTCGCGCGAGTGTAAAGCTCGGCGTAGTATCCACTGTTACTGTTATGGGTTGAACGGCAGTTAAATATGACAGTAATGTGTTTATGAAATGACGTCATGTTAGAGTTGCTGTGGTTTACAGCAGTGGGGTATGATGTCAGCTGTTTGAGGAGCCGTGAAGCAGCCCCGGTAACGTTACGCTAAAGAGAATGTTACCAAACCCGGAAGTGGCCACCGTCACTCCTCTCTGTTAGCATGTCCCTCACAGGACCCTGCTGAAAGGCTGGTTCGAAACACTTTCTAAACACTTCGCCGCTTGTTTTATTGTGGCAGCCTAAGGCACACCTGTGCAATAATCATGCTGTCTGATCAGCATCTTGATATGCCACACCTGTGAGGTGGGATGGATTATCTCGGCAAAGGAGAAGTGCTCACTATCACAGATTCTTTCAGATTTGTGAACAATATTTGAGAGAAATGGTTATTTTGTGGATATAGAAAATGTTTTAGATCTTTGAGTTCATCTCATGAAGAATGGGAGCAAAAACAAAAGTGTTGCATTTATATTTTTGTTCAGTGTAATAATCAAACCACTCTTTATTAGTCACATTAATAATTTAATAATCCATTTTCTCTCTGCTGGTAAAGTAACGTGTGTTTTTCTATTTTAAGAGGGACCGTAAGGTAAGGCTACTGACGGTTTGATTCAGAGGGAGTTTAGTGGATAAGATCCCTGATGTAGAGGTGACAGAATGTTTATCACTGTGTACAACATGTTGTGAGGGACCCACAATCTATCTCTATGCCAGGGATAATGTGCAGCCAGGCGGCTCTATGGAGAGAGAACACCTGCATCTAGATCCCTCTGCAGGTGGTACTTTAACTATATTTTGATGCTGATACTTTTGTACTTTTACTTGTAACATTTTGAATGCAGGACTTTTTATTGTAACCGAGTATTCCTACACTCTGGTACTTTTACTCAAGTACAAGATCTGAACTTCTCCCACCTCTGATAATAAAAACCAAAAAAGGTTATTTTCATTTTAGAAATCCTGCACTCAGCTTAGCTTTCCCCAGTATCACTGAAAAGCAGCAGATGCTGCTTCTTTTTTCGGTTTTCGCTCATTTCTTGACTTTTTCCGACGCGCTTGCATTTAAATCCGTCTCCCCGTCGCTCTGTGCAGCTGGCCTGTACCACTACACCTGCTGTGCCCCCCACCCTTCTTTCACATAATGGTATGATCCTAGTGTGTCCTCGCATATGATTGGCCGCATGGTGGCCCAAGCTAAATAAAGACCCGCCCCTGCCTGCAAGGATTCTGAGATGGGTCTGGCTGCAGACCGCAGCAAGGAGGCGTTTCCTATAGGGGCGTTTCCTAACTTTTTTTATCCAATAGCAACTTAAGGGATTCCAGCTGCTTTCATAAATCCTCGCAGAAGAAGTCATTGTTCTAGTGATGGGAATTCCGGCTCTTCTTGCTGAGCCGGATCATTTGGCTCACCAAGAAGAGCCGGGTCTTTCGGCTCCCAAAGGGCTCTTCAGTTTACCACATATTATACCTTTTAATTCAATCAAATGTAGCCCTGTTTTGACTATAATGATTTATATGTGTACACATATATCACTTAAATTATTCAAGACATCCTTTGTACTAAAGTATTCAAAAGTAAAAATTACATGTTTAATATAAATTATTTGCTGTGGCCAATTGTTTTCATTGCATTTACAGACCCGTGTAACTCTCTGATACCACCCAATGAATGCACTGACTTGCTTGTAGAACCACGCGACACAAAACAAATGGCAGCACCTATAAAAACTATTTAAAAAAAGGGGCTACTGTATCAACCTATATAAAGTATATAAATATAGTTTTTCTCCCTGCAGGAGAGGGGAGCGTGCTTTGAGATCAGCTGCTAGGCTGCAGCGGGGAGAAGAGGGGGACAAAAAGAGATCTCCGTCCTCCGTGTTTTATTCTTATAGAAGTAAGAAGAGAAGTAATGGGTCAGAAACCCTCCTTTTTACGCAGCGGTCCAGACATAGACATCAAAGCTACGGCGACACATATTCAGTTGCCAGTTACTTTTGGCATTAGGGCAGGGATATCTTTCAAGGTTTGACATAATGAATTGTGCTACTTTTAAAGCAAGCAACGATGTTTTCAAATCTGTAATCAAAAAGCTCCTCAAAAACACTATCGAAGCAGTTCCTGCCGTTGTTACGTTAGTTCAAACAGTAACAACGGACTACTTTTCTTAGCGGATGCATGTCAATTTAAATCAATACAAAAAACTATTTTTTAAATCAATAAAATCTTTTTCTAAATCCATAAAAGCATTTCAATTATTATTGGGAGTCATGTCATTACTTTGTTGAGAATGTGGCCGTGTAATAAGCGGGATAATGTCCACATTGCACATTGCATAATGTGCCTTCATGCCGATCTAGATCCCTCCGCAAAAACAAAACAAAAAACGGCTCGTTCGCGGGCGAGAGCCGGCTCCCGTCGTTCACTATAGGAAACGCCCCTATAGGAAGCGCCCCTATAGGAAACGCCCCTATAGGAAACGCCTCCTTGCTGCGGTCTGCAGACAGACTCTATTGAGGATTCTCAGCAAGAGTAGGAGCGGCTGAAGATTCTGCTCTCCCCAACGGGAGTCTGCTCTTCTAGCGGCAGCTCACGATCGGCGTGTTGGAGACCTCTGAATTAAATGATCAAGTCACCTCAAGTCAGAAGGCTCAAGTCCCGAGTCATTGGTGCTCACGTCCAAGTCGAGTCGCAAGTGTTTTGTGATTTTGTCAAGTCGAGTCTCAAGCAGTGGCGGCGCCAGAGTATTTGTGTTGGGTAATCTATGGTAGGGCTAACCCATACAGTGGTGGGGCTCAAGTCAGTATTTGTAATGTAATTACATACACGCTATATCGCACCCCTTGACAGTGAAACGCCACGCGTGAGGCTTTTATTAGCTTTTATTAGTCTCCTTTTATCAGCTAAATTACATCGAGAGCAACAGGTGTGAGTTAAACAATACAATAGCCTATTCTGCTAATTCCACGTTGTTACAACATGCTACGCAGCGGCAGAAACAAGAAAAGTTGGCAAATAGAATTGACACGGAGAGAGAGAGCGAGAGAGAGAGCGAGAGACAGACAGACAGACAGACAGACAGACAGACAGACAGACAGACAGACAGGCAGGCAGGCAGGCAGGCAGGCAGGCAGACAGACAGACAGACAGACAGACAGACAGACAGACAGACAGACAGACAGACAGACAGACAGACAGACAGACAGACAGACAGACAGACAGACAGGCAGGCAGGCAGGCAGGCAGGCAGGCAGACAGACAGACAGACAGACAGACAGACAGACAGACAGACAGACAGACAGACAGACACAGGTAAACAGAGAGAGACAGACAGACAGACAGACAGACAGACAGACAGACAGACAGACAGACAGACAGACAGACAGAGAGAGAGCGAGAGACAGACAGACAGACAGACAGACAGACAGACAGACAGAGAGAGAGCGAGAGACAGACAGACAGACAGACAGACAGACAGGCAGACAGACAGACAGACAGACAGACAGACAGGCAGACAGACAGACAGACAGACAGACAGGCATGCAGGCAGGCAGGCAGGCAGACAGACAGACAGACAGACAGGCAGACAGGCAGACAGACAGACAGACAGACAGACAGGCAGCAGGCAGGCAGGCAGGCAGGCAGACAGACAGGCAGGCAGGCAGGCAGACAGACAGACAGACAGACAGACAGACAGACAGACAGACAGACAGACAGACAGACAGGCAGGCAGGCAGGCAGGCAGGCAGACAGGCAGACAGGCAGACAGACAGACAGACAGACAGACAGACAGACAGGCAGGCAGACAGGCAGGCAGACAGGCAGGCAGACAGACAGACAGACAGGCAGGCAGGCAGGCAGGCAGGCAGGCAGGCAGGCAGGCAGGCAGACAGACAGACAGACAGACAGACAGACAGACAGACAGACAGACAGACAGACAGACAGACAGACAGGCAGGCAGACAGGCAGGCAGGCAGGCAGGCAGGCAGGCAGGCAGGCAGGCAGACAGACAGACAGACAGACAGACAGACAGACAGACAGACAGACAGACAGACAGACAGACAGACAGACAGACAGACAGACAGGCAGGCAGGCAGGCAGGCAGGCAGGCAGACAGACAGACAGAACAGACAGACAGACAGACAGACAGACAGACAGACAGACAGACAGGCAGGCAGGCAGGCAGGCAGGCAGGCAGACAGACAGACAGACAGACAGACAGACAGACAGGAAAGCAGGCAGGCAGGCAGGCAGACAGACAGACAGACAGACAGACAACAGGTGGCCTGTGTCTCTATTGTCATACAAAACACTTTTTCAAATGACCCATTATTACAAAATATATTCAAAACTCACTATTCACTCTTCAGGTGGGTCGTGTGACTCTGGCACCTGTTCGACTTGTACCTCAATGCGAGGGCATTTAAGAACAAATCTATCCATCCGAAATATACAATTAATTCTAGAAATTCTGCTGTCTGTCTGCAATTTACTCGGCGCGAGTTTGGGGACTTTTCACTGTGAACGTGACGTAGGCCTATCAGTATGACGTAGGCCTGCATAATGCAGTAATGCGCCCAACGTTTTGTTGCTCTGATTGGCTGTAGGTCTGTTCAAATTGCATTCGCAGGCATTTTGATCTGACCGCGGCCGCGCTGATATTATAACGCGAGAGAATTTCCACACCTTTAGTGTATAAAACTCCCCCACTACTTAGACTATTCCTTGCACCCCTCTAGCATAAGCACGAATGGTCTCAACCATATTGCGTCAGTAACGTGCACTTGTTGTTACAGCAGGATCAGTTTGTGTGTTGTGGACCCGACCGGTAGATTTTCGCAATCCGTGTTCTCAACATGCTATTGCTTACTTTAACATCATTTTTCATGGTCGGGCTAAGGTAGGGCTAAGCCATTTCTTGGTATGGCTGTAGCCTACCCCAGCCATACCCTGGCGCCGCCACTGGTCTCAAGTCATCACATTTGTGACTCGAGTCCAAGTCATGTGACTCGAGTCCACCCCTCTGGCAGGCGGTGCTTTAACTGAGTCGATCTCTTATCTTGGAACCTATCCTGCTCCGGAGCAGGCTAGCCGCTCAGCATAAGTTATCTAGCCCGCTAAAAAGTGTACCAGCTTCGTAGGACCGGAAATCCCTGAAGTTACCTTGCTAAACGAAAATCCTGATTCGTAGTATAGAGTGGCGAAGTCACGCCCTTCTACTTCCGCCCCATGGGACCTTATTTCTGAAAAATTATGTATTGAAGTCAATGGAGAGAGAAAACTTATCTTTGGATCCCGTTTGAATTGTGCCATGAATTACACATGATGTTTGTCAATCTTAAAAAATCATTTCCATGTCAAAAAGTCACAGTTTGTCTTAAAACTGTTGAGATATAAGACTATGAAAAATACGCAACCACAAAGACTACAAATCCCAGAGTCGCGTACATTAACGTCACACATTACACTCGTATTACTCACCAAAACCTTGTAGCGGCTCTTACGGAACCGACTAACTCCCCTTGTGTGTATGCACAGTTCTCAACACGGCCAGACTTGGAGTGATTTCCACCTCTTTTAATACTTTCCGCCTCATTCTGAAAGAAAGAGGTGAAATGTGCTAACGTGACGGCCATCGGTTTTTTGGTATTACTTATTTCATACCTTTTACAAGATGGGAGGAGAAGAGGCCAGTATATTAATGTGGAGATGTTATATAGAAACAGTGACTGATCAAACTGATTCCACTCTCATATGTTTTCCTGAAGGAAGTCTACATCCTTGTAGTGTCAGCACAGATCAGTCCTCATTTACATTGTGACTGGGAAGCTTTAGAAAGGGCTGTCTCAAACCTGTCATACTTGGCCTTACAGATTACAATGTTGCGAGTGTTAATGGGTCTCTAGATGCTGATTTAAATTGTATGATAACTTTTTTAAAGACGAACATGTTTTCATTTTTGCTCTAAAGTGGTCTGAACTGATAACAAAGGTCTTGGTGCTCAGTAATGCAGGAGAACCAGTTGATTTGAAGTCATTAATGTAACACCACAAACCTGATCTGATTGTTGTCTGTCTGTAAAAACATTGAACCCTTCTCAGTCTGGCGCAACTTGCCCAAATATTGCAACAAAGCCAACCAACCACCAGGGTGGAGAGAGGTGACGGACAGCTGCAGGTAGGCGGGTGCTGACACAGATAGTGAGAGAGCGCAGACAGGAGAGAGGTGACGGACAGCTGCAGGTAGGCGGGTGCTGACACAGATAGTGAGAGAGCGCAGACAGGAGAGAGGTGAGTGACGGACAGCTGCAGGTAGGCGGGTGCTGACACAGATAGTGAGAGAGCGCAGACAGGAGAGAGGTGAGTGACGGACAGCTGCAGGTAGGCGGGTGCTGACACAGATAGTGAGAGAGCGCAGACAGGAGAGAGGTGAGTGACGGACAGCTGCAGGTAGGCGGGTGCTGACACAGATAGTGAGAGAGCGCAGAGAGGAGAGAGGTGAGTGACGGACAGCTGCAGGTAGGCGGGTGCTGACACAGATAGTGAGAGAGCGCAGAGAGGAGAGAGGTGAGTGACGGACAGCTGCAGGTAGGCGGGTGCTGACACAGATAGTGAGAGAGCGCAGAGAGGAGAGAGGTGAGTGACGGACAGCTGCAGGTAGGCGGGGTGCTGACACAGATAGTAGGCTTGTTTGAGACACATTGCGGCTCGCCTCGAAAGTAGACGAGAGTAGCCGATCTCAGCCGGGGGAGGTGTCAAAAAGCTCGTCTTAAGTCGGACAGCTCGGACTCGGAGTCGGCTTGACCGGCTGGGTTTGCAATGGCGGAAATTGCGTTGGCGTTTTTCGTTGCAGATGAAGTGGATGTAATAGAAATGCTCCTCCCTCTTAATGTTTGCAAAACTGATAGGTGGACAGGCTACAAATGATCAGTCCCTTCAGATCCGCACACATGAAGCTTCATGAGCATGACTTGAACAGACCTGCTGCTGTGTTCATTCTTTAGCTGCCACTTTAAGCTTTATGATGTGTACAACATGGATGTAATTTGATTTAATCTTGCCATTTTAAATGATGTATTCAATAAATAAGGTTAAACCAAATCATTACATTACAATATATTTTATTTTAATGATTTGGTTTAACTTAAAGAGAAACGTTATTGTTATTGCACATATTACAGGTACTGAGACAACGAAATGCAGTTTAGCTTCTAACCAGGTGCAACAAGCAGTGAAGTGGAAAGTAATGTACACAATCTACAGAATAACATATAGAATGAATTGAATGATGAATAAACAGTGGGGTATGAATACACTAGATATCAGCCTGAGAGCAGTATGAACAGTGTGTATGAATATGCTAAGATATATAAAGTATGAAAACGGTAAGCAGTATAGTATAAAATATATAGATATTAATTTCATGATGATAAACATTGTGGAACAATGATGAAAAATGGGAATGGATGTGGCGACGTAAAACTGACACAAAACAACAACAAACTTTTGCCAGCCAATGGGAGAGTTTCATCAGCAGCACGTGGTAAAAACCACCAATGAGCGCTCAGCTCGAGATACCAGCGAGCCGTTTCCCATCAAGCATTTCGCTTCCGCATCTCGTGGAGAGCAAGTGCGCCAACTCGCCTCGCTCTCAAGGCTGCGGGCGTCTTTGTCCCGCGAGATTTCAAAGTCTCATGTGGGCGAGCCTCCAGAGCAAGTCGGACAAAATGACTAACCATCATGCAACGCACCAGCAAGACGTTGATCGCAATTGCGCAGGTCTGCGCAGGTCTTGCTTGTCTCAAACAAGCCTAGTGAGAGAGCGCAGACAGGTGAGAGGTGAGTGACGGACAGCTGCAGGTAGGCGGGTGCTGACACAGATAGTGAGAGAGCGCAGACAGGAACAACAGTCGTCTAAACATTCAGAGCCCTCGTCCTGGCACAAATACCTTGGTCACACCCCTATTCAGATGTTTATTCAAAACCTACATTTGTTTCAAATATTTTAAACGACAGCAATTTAAATGTCAAATACAGGCAGAACCTTCTTACTGGGCACTGATGATGAAAACTACTGTCATCGCTGTGGCGTCTCGTTTAAGGATATTTCACAAAATGAACACATGAATGATCTGAATTTAGAAGGAAGGCTTGTGTCAAAATGTCTACATCAGAAGGTCCTTATAGTATTGTCTATTTTGAAAGGACACAGGGGTGTGTGATGTACCCTTATTCAAAATAACCTTGATATTTAAAGGATGAACCCTAACCCCCAGCTCTCACATTTGTGTTCCACTTAAGCTTCATTACATGTGCAAACATGTGTGGTGTGTTTCTTTGGTGTGTATGTATTTGTAATGTGTGTGTGTGTGTGTGTGTGTGTGATTAGTCGTAGTGCGAGGCCCTCGATGGACAGCCTGGACCCTGAGAGCCTGTATGCGTCTCCAGAGCAGACGGGACAGCCCCACCTCACCCTCCCCACCTGCGATGTCTCCAACTTGGCACTAGGGGGGTAAGAAGCTCCAACAGCCATTTGGGGGGGTTATGGAAAATCTGTGGACCCCCAGGACCCCCTGCCCACACCCTGCAGCCATGTATCTCTCTCCCACAGTCAATAGAGGGACGTGTTGACAGATTATTGGAGCCACCGGGAGTTAGCAAGGCTCCCTCCACACAAGCTCTGAGATTTTTCAGCCTTTTTTTTTTTTGTGGAAATTGCAGAAAAGAATCTCTTATATTAACACCACACCAAGTGCTGTTATGTACTGAACGGTTCTAAACAAACTACAGCACGGTCACATGACCTCACGTCACCACTCCCAAGCTAAAGGCGGCTAATGTTCAGCATGATGACCTTTAGTAGAATCATTTAAACTCGTAGCAACCACTAAAAGGTTTCAGACATTTACCACTTATGTAATACAAAACATGAACATCTGTTAAGCTTGTGTTGACCACATATCTTATTTTAGGCATTTATCAAAAAACGAATTCAGAAAACATTGACTTCAGACGACGTAACCCGACGCGCTGACATGCTAACTCATTTCTTCATCACTCCGTCAGGTCCGTACATCTACATCTACACACAGCAACATGCATACCAACAGCTCTCAGCCAACAGCAAGTACAAATGTAACCTGATGCTAAATGAGACCTCCCAGTTGGTCTGATAGCTGATCGTCATGGCGTCTTACTAATACAACTCATTTGCTACATTACAAATGAGTTGTAGTTATTGCTTAAAAGAAACACAAAACTCCAAATGGAGTCGGCCTGAGGTTGTGACTGTTGCTCAGAGATGTGTGTGTGTTGGTATTAACCTCACGGTCCTGCATGACGCATGACGAACTGGCCTGTTGGTAAACTCGGAGCAGTGCTGGAACATTCCAGATAGTCAGGGCAGGTTCCTCTCAGAGCGGCAGAGCGTCCTCTCTGCACTCCGTGGGAAGATGGAGGGGAGCCCCACTCCCCATTGGACGTGGGACTCCTCTTCAGACTGCCATCCAACTAGCTTACACTTAGTAGAAGCCTAACATGGCTACAGGCTATAATGTCTTTATGATCATCATCTCTAACTTTATATGTCCCACTGAATAGCTCGAGGCACGACGTGATGTTATGATGAGTATTCCACTTCCTGTGTTCAAACCTGTTTAAATATAGGAATAGCCCACTCTGCTTCTTCTAACAACAGCTCTTGTTGTAGTGCAGAGCGTCAGATCGGATATGGAGGGCGAGCACGCTTCGCTAAGTGCAGTGTCGGTGTTTCTCATATCGTCTGTCATCACAGCGGTGTGATCATATGGCCTCCACTACTGCAAGTTTGAATAACGCTGCAACACCATCATCGGTACGCCATTCAAAGGCAGGACGGGTTTGCAACGTTGTGCTAGCCATCACAATATGTGCGCTGTCATGGAGATATGGCTGTGACAAGCAGCAGGTCCCCGTTACGGTTGGGTTAGGGATAAAGTTATCCATCTCATTTATCTGAAAAGGTCTTAAAGATGGTTTTGTTATTTCACAGACTTTGTTTGTCAGCACCGTGCTTCCCTGGGTTGTGCTGCAGAATGAAAAGGCTCCAGTGTGGATGGAACAAAGGGGTCGAGTCCAGCCACCGGCCACCTGAAGCCGGGTGTTAGTGCAGAGTTGATCTCAGTGCGAAGGTGTGGGGGTCTGTGTGTGCTGTGGGTCTGTGGGTGCTGTGGGTCGGTGTGTGTGCTGTGGGTCTGTGGGTGCTGTGGGTCGGTGTGTGTGCTGTGGGTCTGTGTGTGCTGTGGGTCGGTGTGGGTGCTGTGGGTCTGTGTGTGCTGTGGGTCGGTGTGTGTGCTGTGGGTCTGTGTGTGCTGTGGGTCGGTGTGTGTGCTGTGGGTCGGTGTGTGTGCTGTGGGTCGGTGTGGGTGCTGTGGGTCTGTGTGTGCTGTGGGTCGGTGTGTGTGCTGTGGGTCGGTCGGTGTGTGTGCTGTGGGTCTGTGTGTGCTGTGGGTCGGTCGGTGTGTGTGCTGTGGGTCGGTGTGTGTGCTGTGGGTCTGTGGGTGCTGTGGGTCGGTGTGTGTGCTGTGGGTCGGTGTGTGTGCTGTGGGTCGGTGTGTGTGCTGTGGGTCGGTGTGTGCTGTGGGTCTGTGGGTGCTGTGGGTCGGTGTGTGTGCTGTGGGTCTGTGGGTGCTGTGGGTCGGTGTGTGTGCTGTGGGTCGGTGTGTGTGCTGTGGGTCGCACAGAGACAAAAGCCAGAGTCATTTGACATGGGCTTCCTTCTGTTTTTACACACATGAATCCCACACACACCCCTGCAGGCCGCAGGACAACAGGGTAAACACGGCCCCCCCTCTGGCCGGAACCTAATTGTTAGCCCCTGGTGTGGCTAGTCCAGGGATTAGCTACTGGCTGGGGAGTACTATGCACTCCCTCTTTCATCCCCCTGCGCACTGGGCCTTATCACCATCAATCTGACACCATGTTTATCTGACGCTGCAGCCAGATCTGCTGGCCTAGGAGAAACGCTCACAAAGGCCGTGGACCATCAGCACTTTGATTGTGGGAGCCCAAATGGCCATTGCTCCTCTGGCCCCGTGATCCCAGCAGCCCCCGTGGTCTGCATGCAGCGGTCAGTCCCCTTCCCAGAACCTGCCGACCTGAAGGCCTGTCGCTTTGTCTGTCATTTGTTCCTCCATCGCAACCAAGGCGGTGCAGCCAGTGTGTGTGTGTGTCTGTGTTCCACCGGACGGGTCTCCGTGTGCATTAGTTTGTTTTGCTCTTCCCTTTGTGCACTGCCCTTATTACACCCTTCGCCAGGGACCTACCAATAAGTGCACCACCTGGAGTTTACCACCATCACCTGGTCTGTGCGTCCGTTTAGTGCCGCTGTCCTGTTGTGTCCAACGGAGAAGGAAACACCTCTTGGCGTCATGGCTTCCTTTAAGTTGGACTTCCTCCCTGAGATGATGGTGGACCACTGCTCTTTGAACTCTAGTCCTGTGTAAGTAGCTCGCCCTGATCACTGTGAGTATTAATGTTTCCTAGGGCTGTCCTCTGGTTCTGGAGTCAGTTTGATGGATTTGTGTATGTGACGGGCTTTGTTCTGAGTGGCAGCAGCATTGGTCATGAGCAGCGGGGTTGCAGTCAGTGTGTGGGGGTGAAGCCCTCCAGTTGGTCAAACGTTCTTCCACGCTGCGCTTCAGTGGAGAAGAGGCGTTGCAGTAACTTCCTATAGCTTTCTTTAGGCGATGTATTATTCTGACTGATCTTGGATCCAGCTCAGATGGTACCAGGCTGCTGTTCTGATGGAGACCTGTCTGTTATTCTTTACAGAAAGGGTTATGTGTTAAAGAAATAACCCAAACAATGAATGCCTCTCGCACTCGTTGTAATAACTCTATCAGAATCTTTATTTCAGAAAAAGCAAATTTGATCAGAAACATTGATTATCAAGCCTGCAGTAATGTCAGCTTATGGAGTATTTAGTCTCCAGTGATTGGTGCTGGTACTGCCACCTCTGGGCCTTTTGAACGAGTGCCTCAGCCGTAACGCTGAGCGGACGTAACGCACACTTTAGAGGGAAGCACATCAGAAAGTCCCTCCAGAAACACACAGGGAGTGAAGTAACCCAAAAGAACCACACACACATAACACACATGTATAAACCATGTAGCTCTGCGGCGTGTTGACATGCGGGGCCCGGCTCCCTCTGTGGCTGACATGCCGTGCGTTAGCTAGCTCTCAAAGGAGAACACTCTAAAGCCACTAGAAGCATCGCCGCGTGAAGCGTGTTGACACCGTGGCTCCAGAGGATTCATTTTGAAAAACAACATGTTGACAAAAGCAAGATTACATTGTTGAGTGTATTCAACGTCTAAGCCATGGACATTGGGATGGTGCGTAGTTGGCATGCACATGTATAACAGGCACAGGAGTTATTCAACCTTTGTGTTCTGAGCTGGCATCGGTGGCTTGGTGACAGCCACACCCCAGCCTCCATGTGGAGGTTCTACGTCGTGCTCTGGCACCTAAGCAGTGCCCAAATCAATAAAACACCATTAGAGCAGAACTGGACATTTCAATGATGGAAATAATGCTACAAATGCAGCAAATATTTCATCCAGAATGATGAGCTCTGCTGAAGGGCCTGGCGGTGTGGCTGAGAGTCTGTGGTGCACGGCACGACAACGTGCGGGAGGCAAGAGCTGAATCAAGCCACTGCTGACCCGTTTCAACATGTAGCGTGGAGAGAAATGAACCGCTCGGCCATAACACTACACCTACTCGCCATACGCTTTAAAGCACATCAGAAGTACCTCCATGTGTTGAAGACTAGCGATAGTGAAGGCTCTCTGAGCGCTGGATGTATTGGATACTTAAACGTGTCCTATTCTGAAGTGAGACGGCTCATGTCTGCTTGTGGTGTACCTCCCTCTGCTGCCTCTCTGTCACTCCGGGGGTCATCATTAGAATGATAATACATCATTGTAACATGGCAACCAGTGAAGGCCAGCTTCTGATCGAGAGGCACCGCTCCCCCCCCTGTCACACATCACACTGGAAGCATATACATCCATATTCTGCAGGACCAGTCGGATTATCTCATTGATCATTTTTCAAATCCTTCTTAACTTTATTAAATGTTTTCCAACGTCCAATCACATTTTGCATTTGACTATTTCAAGTGTGAGAGAGGAGACTGATTACGAGTTGGATTGATGTGACGATGTGAACACTCTCACATCACTTGACCTGTCAGTGTACCAACCGATCAAAGCAATCAGCATGTGTTTGAGCTGTGCTGCGTTCCTCCAGACAGACCACGGTCTCCTCAGGGAGGTCTTCGGTCGTTTCTCTGCCAGTGGTGATGTAGTACCTGGAACAGGCTGGTTGGGATCGCACACAGAACATCTATGAATACAATAAAACAGCAGTATATATTATATTTGTGCATCATAGGAAACCCATGTGTGACTGAAGCAGCCAGTAAGTTATATTATATACAAGTTATATGATGTTCAATCCGTGTACAGAACGACCTGGTCCTGGGAGTGTGAATGTTCCGCCTCTGACACAGACCGTCACCGTACCGCCCATTGGTTTGTTGTGCACCCACTTTAAGCCTTGAGTACGGCCATCATTGTTTGCAACCAGAAGTGACCCAGAGCTGAAACACACATTGTTAAGCCACCATAATGTAATGGTTAGGAACCAGTGCAATGACATGTACGTTACAAGTGAATGGCTTTTATCATGCTGTGAAAGACAGAAGAGTGATGCAGCTTTCTTGTATTTGTATAGGAACAAATTGCAAGTGCCGGTTCGACATGTGCGAGCCCCGCAGCCTCTCGGGTTTTTGAAGTGAATGCGCACGTTAACGGTAGCATTGCTCCAGCCTATGCATAGTAAGTAACAAGTGGAAGCCCCTGTGGGTGTGGTATGGTCCAGTTTGACATATCTCAGATGTTCTTGCAAAGTCATCCAGTGGGCCGGACTTAGCCTGCAGTGGACGGCTCAGTTTGAGCCCGCTGCCCTGCAGACCCTGACCCAGGCAGACGGTGGGCTCACGTCATCAGCGCCCCCTGTAGGCCCCTTTATGCCATAGTTCACTGCTTTCAGCTGAATGAGCCAAGTTCTCCCCGGACCCGTCAGTACGAGGGATCGTTCTGATCGGATGATGAGTGTCACAGTCTTTATGGAAAATAACATTCCTTCTTAATCTGTGGGTTGTTGCTCATTTCAGGAATGTGTTTGACCTCTGACCCCTCTGTGCTTTTCTGACGGCAGCTCTTCATCCATCATCTGTCTGTATTCATTGTCTCCTCTTGACTTTTCAGCAGAGTCTCAGAGGGTTTTGTTGTCTGTGCCAGCGCCATGCAGATGTATGTTATATATACCAGTGCGTGTCCTAGCACATGTACTACTCATCCATAACCATGGTGTGGGTATGTCAGTGTCACATGACTGTCTGCACACTGCGCAGCCAGAGCTAATGCTTTAAGACAGGAGTATATCGTCCAGAGCACTTGGACATGTTACTGCGGGGAAAGTTTTACCAACGTGTATCTTCTGCTGTTATAATCCCATCACAGATCTTTACCACCCGCCTCCATGTTACAGTGTGTGGGTATCCATAGATACCATAGTGTTTGCACAGAGAAACCACCTCGATCGTGTTTATATGAATACCTGCCTCTGTGATATATATACTCAAGTCATAGAAATAATGAGTGGAATACGTGATGATTAG
>JAMFTG010001753.1:0-33975 GCA_023974075.1 Chaenocephalus aceratus
GTCAAATGTTAAAAACAGCCTTGTTTCACTGAAATAGCCTCAAAATCACAAACTGACATTCAGATTACTTATGGAGACCTCCACCTGGGAGAGAGCATCCCTCCGCCACGGAATTTCCCACGGTCTCCCTGACAGCATCCGCTGCATGCAGGGAAACCAGGACGCTCCCGTGCGCTCCGGGGCTATTAAGACCGCTACCAGTCGCTCCTCCTGCACTCGGTCCAGGAACCGAGGGATCAGAGGGACTGGTGGGAAAGCGTACAGTAACACCCTGGGCCAAGGTCTGTGTGCAAACGCGTCCACCCCCTGAGGGGGGTGATCCTGCCTTCTCAGGGAGAACCAGAGAGCACACTGCGCGTTCCCGCGAGCAGCGAACAGATCCACCTCTGCTGTCCCGAACCTGCTCCATACTTGGGAGACCAGCTCGGGGTGGAGGCTCCAGTCCCCTTGTCGAGGACCTCCTCTGGACATGAGATCTGCCCCTCTGTTCAGCTCACCGGGAATATACACTGCTCTGATCGAGAGCATGTGTGTGCGCGCCCAGCACAACAGCCGCCTGGCTGTGTCCAGCAGCTGCGCTGATCGTAACCTCCCTGACGATTTATGTAGGCTGCTGCCGTCTTGTTGTCTGTTCGAATCATCACATGATGATTCCACAGCAACGGGGCAAAGTGCTGAATTACTCTCCATACGGCGAGTAATTCCAGCGCGTTTATATAAAGGGACATGTGCGGCGGCCACTGTCCCCCCACTGCCTGCGACATGCATGTTCCTCCCCACCCTGAGAACGATGCGTCTGTAAACACCGAGGTGTGTGACGTCACTCTGCCGAGGGGAACCCCCACCGACAGGATGTGGGGATTTTTCCAGTAGGTCAGATCTAAACCTACGGATGGAGGAACGCACACCATGCGTCTCCTCTGACGCACGGGGTCGATGCGCAGGCGAATGAACCACCTCTGAAGTCTCCTCATGTAAAGGAGACCCAGGGGGATCACCACGTGGCCAGCTGACATCATGCCAAACAGCTGCATCACGGAAAGGGCTGTCACCACCCTGCCGGGTGTGACACGCCTGAGGAGAGCTGTCAGATTCTCCACTCTCCGCTGTGAGAGTCGTGCTCTCATGCGGGCTGAGTTGAATTCCATTCCCAGATACATGATGATCTGGGATGGAAGAGGACAGCTCTTCTCCCAATTGATGATGAAACCCAGGCTTGACAGGTGAGATACGAGTTGTACCATCTGTAAAGCAGCTTCCTCTCTGGAGCGAGCCAGCAACAGCAGGTTGTCCAGATAAAATAACACTCTCATCCCTCCTCTGCGTAGCGGCTCCAGCGCCGTCTCCACACACTTTGGAAAAGTGCGTGGAGCCAGGGAATATCCGAACGGCAGTCGATTGAACTGGTACGATATTCCCTGGAATGAAAAACGCAGGAATTTCCTGTGTTTTGGGATGATGGTTATATGGAAGTAAGCATCCTTCAGGTCTGTGGAGGTGCACCAATCTCTCTGGTGAACACACTCCATTACCTGTTTGATTGTCAGCATGTGAAACGGTCTTTTCCGTATCACTTTGTTGAATGCTGACAGATCTAGGATGGGTCTCATCCCCCCGGCCTTTTTCGGGATAAGAAAATAACGGGAGTAAAACCCCCGATTTTCTTCCCCCTGAGGAACCCTGGAAATCGCACTTTTTACCAGGAGTTCCTGCAGCTCCGTCTGGAGCGCCAGGCACTGTTCTTGGGATGACAGAAGTGTTTCCTGAATCCCATTGAACTGCGGGGGGGGGGAGGCAAATTACAGAGAGTACCCTCTGCTGATCAGCCTGCTCATCCATCCGTCCATTAAACATAGCCGCCTCCACTCTGAGCATCGCTCTGAGAGCGGGCGTACCTGTTTGTGTTGTGCTGTGGTAGTCATGGTGACTAGCCATGCCAGAGCCCTTGCTGCCGTTGCTCGTGACGCAACCCAAGGGGGGCCCCACCCTAAAGGGCTGTGAAGGGGTCTCCACACGCTGCATCACACCCCGACTCTCATCCTGTCTCTGTTTATGAGAAGGCTCATAAACAGGACCCTGAGGCGGGTTTATGCTCCAACTTGTGGAGGTGTGTGCAGTGTTTTTCACCTCCTGCGTAACAGCCGTGCTAGGCTTAATACGACTGTGTGTAGGCACAACTGAGACAGAGGAAAAATTGCGCTGCTTGTTACCCGTAAGGATAGAAGCGGCCGATTTAAATGTCAAGCCCTGCTGTCTTATAACCGACTGGTTAAATACCGTAGGCTTATACAGCGAGCCTAGCTGTTTGCTAACCATTCGATTAGAAACAGCTGGCTCCACCAGCGAGTCCCTCTGTCTATTAACCGACCGGTTAACAGCAGATGGATTATGCAACAAGTCCCGCTGCTTTTTAATCAATAGATTAATAGCAACCGGCCTGACTAGTGTGGGGGATATGTGAGACACAGATGCTACAGACACACTGTTGAGATTTGAATCATTTTATTGACCAATCTCTCTTCCCACATAACCCCCCTAAAGAGTCATCTTCTGTTCTGCTTCCTCGGAGGTTCTCTCGGAGGAGCAGACCAGGAGCGGGGGTTCTTCCTTCCCCTCCGACTCACCGCCTGCAGATCCTGTCTCTGCGGCGAAGGAGCGGAGACTTGGGACGGAGCCCCTGCCGCTGCCGAAGGGCGGTGCTGACGCCGTTGCTGCTCTCGCCGTTGTCCGCTCTGCCCCCGTTGAGACTGTAGCGGGGGCTGCGGATGCTGTCGTTGCTGACGCTGCTGTCGCTGCGGACGTTTGTCCTGTAGCCAGCTAGCATGACGCCTTATGTCGTCTGCTTGCTCTGAAGCAGACTTCATACTTTCCACCATGGTATGGAACTGTGGTCCAAATAGTCCGTCCGGACTAATTGGAGCCTCCAGAAGATCTTTTCCTGCACCCTCCGGTATATTCCCCTGCTGTAGCCAGAGATACCGGTGGACCTGTGTCGCCCATGTCGCAATCTGCGCCTGCGAGACTGCGACTGCTGCGCACAGGGTGAGTGCAGTACTGGCCGCCTTGCCTATCTCCTCAGCCTCCCCTGAGGCTCCGACATTTCCACCATGGAGTTTGTCAGCAACGCTATGTTATTTGCCGCTGCTGACGCCTGGAAAGCACACTGGTGCATCCGGTCCGTCTGTTTGGCGACAAACCTGTCTTTGGTGGCAGCCAGCATGGGTTGCCGTCCGGAAACCGAGCTGGCCTGCCTAGCCCCAAAAAATGCCGTGAGGTTCGGCTCTAGCGGAGGTACGGTCGGGAAACCCACGTCCGTGAGTCCCTCCACTCTCGTGAGAGGCACGTATGTCCCTATCGGAGACCTCATGGCTCCAGGGTCCGCTGCCGCCCCCTCCTGGTACTTCCTTATGGCCGGGAAGCGTGGCCAGACCGGGTCCCTCCTGACCCTGTGTACCCGGGAGAACACCCCGGACATATCATCTGGCGGCGAGCTCTCCTGAGCTAGGGGAACGGGGAGATTTCTCCAGGCGGCCGCCTTGGATATGATCTCTGGCAGTTCCAGGAGAATCCCGCCAATCGACGGCAATGCCGTGTTGGCGGAGATAGGGATCGCGGGATCATACACCGGACCTACACCGGTTTCCCTATCTGTCTCCTCCGTCCGGAGGGGAGAGACAATGGGGGAATCACCCGTTGATCCCTGTATGGAGGGTACGTAGTCGTCCGACTCGTGCCCTCCACTCTGATCCAGAAAGTCAATGGCTTTGTCCCCGGAGTACTCCTCCCGGACGTGCCAATCGTCCTCGGCAGCTGCAGCAGCGAGAGCGTCCGCTCTCTGCTGTCTGAGGGCCAGCGGGAGACGGGCACAATGCGAGCATGCTACCCCCGGGAATGAGAGCAGCGTTCGCATGCTCTAATCCCAGGCAGGACTCACACTGTGAGTGCCTGTCAAAGCTCATGATGTAGCCCGACCCGCACACGAGGCAATCCCTGACACAGCCTTGACTTTCCTGTCCAGTCTCCATGTTAGAAAAACAAAGCTTTTTAGGAGGAATCTTTGTTTTTCAGAGGTAGCTCTCAAAAGAACCGTTTTTTGCCTGTCAATGCTTCTGCAACGGAGTGCTGAAGAAAAGTAGGAGCGGATTGTAGGGCCTACTTCCTATTTATACGGAAGTGAGCCCGGAGGTGGGGCCCACGTCGTAGGTGGGCGTGGAATAAGTCTGTCAGTGCTGCACACGTGCAGTGGGGTTTACCCAATAGGGATAGCCTTAGAGGGCGAAGCCTTATACGAAATAGAAGCGGTGCAGCTTTTGCGGGCTTCACGTAACGCCCATATTTGCCTATAAATAGTCAAAGAAACGCCCATTCATTCATTCATTCATTCTGACTGACTGCATGAAGAAGATCGGAGGAAATGACGACAGAACAGCTAAAAAAGACATCTCACACACCGTGTCAGATTTTGGTTATTTTGGGGAGGTCGAGATAAATCATATTGTTTGGTGGATGCAGTTTGAACCAGAGTAGCAGCATGGAGGTCGGATCGTCACCAAAATAAGTAAATAAGTGGTCCGAAAAAGGTTAATGACAAAATAAATACACATAGCCTTCCTCAGGCAGTGTGTTTGTACCGGGGACAGGAGACACCCCCCCTTGATGAGGAACTGTAAGAAATGATCGGGGAATCCCTCCGGATTGGAGTCATGACGACTGGATCTGAATTATGTTTTTGTATTTGGTGGTTTGTGTTCCAGCTGTCGATCAGCTGTGCGCAGCGTCTCCACTGCAGCCTGTGCGTCTCAACCCCCCCCCCCCCCTCCCCCCGCAGCAACACCAGTTAAAGGAAATACAACTAATGTGTTGTGTTATATATAGCTGTACAATTTACCATGGTGTTCTTAGCATCCATACTCCTGTGTTTTACGAGCGACTTATCAAGTCTTGGCAAACGGCATAACACACGAATAAACATGATAAAACCATGCTCATATCTACAACCTATAGAAATGCAAAACGGCGTCAGTTTAGACGTAATTCTGTCCTCCTGCTTACCGCATCATTCATGAGAAAACATTTCAACATTAACACAACATATTCGAGGTGGTTTTAAATAATAACCCGTATTTATTTATTTCTCCATGTTATGTTTTTGTGTGCACTGAGGAATCGCAAACAGGCGTTTGTTTAATCATTTTAAGATTGGCTTTAATCAATGTTTGAAAATGAATTCTTCATATATGATAAATGAGAGGTAACATTTTGTTTCACTTTATTTCCACATATTTATCTCCATTCTTCCTTCTGCCAACGATGTCACAGTTTCTCGTCTCTCCCATTTTTGTGCTTAGTGCGTACGCATGGGTTAGAGTTTGCGTGGAGGACCGCACATTTCCTCGTCAAGTTAGTATTTTATAAATCGCAAACATTGCGTAGAAACTGGCGTACGCCATTTTTGGAGCGTATATCCCTCTATAAATGAGGCCCCTGGTCACCGCGGCTGAGCTGACCGCAGTGCAGAATCGCTGTATAGTTGAAATCTCCTAACAATGTTGTCCATTTTAGAAATAGGCCTATTAGGCCTATATTTAGCCCTTAATAACATTCATTTTCTGGGCTCCAAGTGTGTCTTGGCCGTTTTCATTGTGATCGCTAAATTCCCCTTGTTTATAATAATCACAGTTCCTTCAACAGGATACTGTCGTGATTCAAAGTGTGATTTTAGCATAGCCTACGTGTGTTTTTGTTTTGAAATCACTTCCGTGAGTTTCGTCTGAGCTCTTATTTTGTAAGGTAACTTCCTGTAGCAGAATATGAAAAAACGGTAGTTTTTTTGTTTCTGTTTTCTAGTGATTTTATTTGTTGTTTTGAGAAGTAGAAAATGAAAATCATCCCGTTTTTTAAGTTTAGTAAATCCCTTTTTGACCATGATAAAGAAAAACGCCTTGTATTTCAATTTTGGTTTTTCAATTTGAAAACGAAAATCAAATATCCAGTCGTTTTTTGTTTTTGAATTTCCATTTGTGAAAAGAAAATCCAATGACCAAAACATACACTGAATGGCAGTATGTGATTTTGAGGCTATATCATTGAAACAAGGCTGTTTTGGACATTTGACAGATTTATGCTTAATTTTTCTCCAAAAGTCATCTGAATGATAGTTTGTCATTTTGAGGCTATTTCAGTGAAACAAGGCTGATTTGAACATTTGACAGATTTATGCTTAATTCTCTCAAAAAGTCATCTGAATGGCAGTTTTGGAGAGAATCAAGCATAAATCTGTCAAATGTTAAAAACAGCCTTATTTCACTGAAATAGCCTCAAAATCACAAACTGACATTCAGATTACTTATGGAGAGAATTAAGCATAAATGTCATCTGAATGTCAGTTTGTGATTTTGAGGCTATTTCAGTGAAACAAGGCTGTTTTGGACATTTGACAGATTTATGCTTAATTTTCTCCAAAAGTCATCTGAATGATAGTTTGTCATTTTGAGGCTATTTCAGTGAAACAAGGCTGATTTGAACATTTGACAGATTTATGCTTAATTCTCTCAAAAAGTCATCTGAATGGCAGTTTTGGAGAGAATCAAGCATAAATCTGTCAAATGTTAAAAACAGCCTTATTTCACTGAAATAGCCTCAAAATCACAAACTGACATTCAGATTACTTATGGAGAGAATTAAGCATAAATGTCATCGAATGGCAGTTTGTGATTTTGAGGCTATTTCAGTGAAATAAGGCTGTTTTGGACATTTGACAGATTTATGCTTAATTCTCTCCAAAAGTAATCTGAATGCTAGTTTGTCATTTTGAGGCTATTTCAGTGTAACAAGGCTGTTTTGGACATTTGACAAATGTATGCTTAATTCTCTCCAAAAGTCATCTGAATGCTAGTTTGTCATTTTGAGGCTATTTCAGTGAAACAAGGCTGTTTTGGACATTTGACAGACTTATGCTTAATTCTCTCCAAAAGTCATCTGAATGGCAGTTTTGGAGCGAATCAAGCATAAATCTGACAAATGTTAAAAACAGCCTTATTTCACTGAAATAGCCTCAAAATCACAAACTGACATTCAGATTACTTATGGAGAGAATTAAGCATAAATGTCATCTGAATAGCAGTTTGTGACTTTGAGGCTATTTCAGTGAAACAAGGCTGTTTTGGACATTTGACAGATTTATGCTTAATTTTCTCCAAAAGTCATCAGAATGATAGTTTGTCATTTTGAGGCTATTTCAGTGAAACAAGGCTGATTTGAACATTTGACAGATTTATGCTTAATTCTCTCAAAAAGTCATCTGAATGGCAGTTTTGGAGAGAATCAAGCATAAATCTGTCAAATGTTAAAAACAGCCTTATTTAACTGAAATAGCCTCAAAATCACAAACTGACATTCAGATTACTTATGGAGAGAATTAAGCATAAATGTCATCGAATGGCAGTTTGTGATTTTGAGGCTATTTCAGTGAAACAAGGCTGTTTTGGACATTTGACAGATTTATAATTAATTCTCTCCAAAAGTAATCTGAATGCTAGTTTGTCATTTTGAGGCTATTTCAGTGTAACAAGGCTGTTTTGGACATTTGACAAATGTATGCTTAATTCTCTCCAAAAGTCATCTGAATGCTAGTTTGTCATTTTAAGGCTATTTCAGTGAAACAAGGCTGTTTTGGACATTTGACAGATTTATGCTTAATTCTCTCCAAAAGTCATCTGAATGCTAGTTTGTCATTTTGAGGCTATTTCAGTGAAACAAGGCTGTTTTGGACATTTGACAGACTTATGCTTAATTCTCTCCAAAAGTCATCTGAATGGCAGTTTTGGAGCGAATCAAGCATAAATCTGACAAATGTTAAAAACAGCCTTATTTCACTGAAATAGCCTCAAAATCACAAACTGACATTCAGATTACTTATGGAGAGAATTAAGCATAAATGTCATCGAATGGCAGTTTGTGATTGTGAGGCTATTTCAGTGAAACAAGGCTGTTTTGGACATTTGACAGATTTATGCTTAATTCTCTCCAAAAGTCATCTGAATGCTAGTTTGTCATTTTGAGGCTATTTCAGGGAAACAAGGCTGTTTTGGACATTTGACAGATTTATGCTTAATTCTCTCCAAAAGTCATCTGAATGGCAGTTTTGGAGCGAATCAAGCATAAATCTGTCAAATGTTAAAAACAGCCTTATTTCACTGAAATGGCCTCAAAATCACAAACTGACATTCAGATTACTTATGGAGAGAATTAAGCATAAATGTCATCGAATGGCAGTTTGTGTTTTTGAGGCTATTTCAGTGAAACAAGGCTGTTTTGGACATTTGACAGATTTATGCTTAATTCTCTCCAAACGTCATCTGAATGCTAGTTTGTCATTTTGAGGCTATTTCAGTGAAACAAGGCTGTTTTGGACATTTTACAAATGTATGCTTAATTCTCTCCAAAAGTCATCTGAATGCTAGTTTGTCATTTTGAGGCTATTTCAGTGAAACAAGGCTGTTTTGGACATTTTACAAATGTATGCTTAATTCTCTCCAAACATCATCTTAATGCTAGTTTGTCATTTTGAGGCTATTTCAGTGAAACAAGGCTGATTTGAACATTTGACAGATTTATGCTTAATTCTCTCAAAAAGTCATCTGAATGGCAGTTTTGGAGAGAATCAAGCATAAATCTGTCAAATGTTCAAAACAGCCTTGTTTCACTGAAATAGCCTCAAAATCACAAACTGCCATTCAGATGACTTTTATGCTTAATTCTCTCCAAAAGTCATCTGAATGGCAGTTTGTGATTTTTAGGCTATTTCAGTGAAACAAGGCTGTTTTGAACATTTGACAGATTTATGCTTAATTCTCTCCAAAAGTCATCTGAATGGCAGTTTGTGATTTTAAGGCTATTTCAGTGAAACAAGGCTGATTTGAACATTAGACAGATTTATGCTTAATTCTCTCCAAAAGTAATCTGAATGGTAGTTTGTGATTTTAAGGCTATTTCAGTGAAACAAGACTGATTTGAACATTTGACAGATTTATGCTTACTTCTCTCAAAAAGTCATCTGAATGGCAGTTTGTGATTTTGAGGCTATTTCAGTGAAACAAGGCTGAATTGAACATTTGACAGATTTATGCTTAATTCTCTCCAAAAGTCATCTGAATGGCAGTTTTGGAGGGAATTAAGCATACATCTGTCAAATGTTCAAATCAGCCTTGTTTCACTGAAATAGCCTCAAAATCACAAACTTCCATTCAGATTACTTTTGGAGAGAATTAAGCATAAATGTCATCTGAATGGCAGTTTGTGATTTTGAGGCTATTTCAGTGAAACAAGGCTGTTTTGAACATTTGACAGATTTATGCTTAATTCTCTCCAAAGTCATCTGAATGGCAGTTTGTGATTTTTAGGCTATTTCAGTGAAACAAGGCTGTTTTGAACATTTGACAGATTTATGCTTAATTCTCTCCAAAAGTCATCTGAGTGGCATTTTGTGATTTTGAGGCTATTTCAGTGAAACAAGGCTGATTTGAACATTTGACAGATATATGCTTAATTCTCTCCAAAAGTCATCTGAATGGCAGTTTGTGATTTTGAGGCTATTTCAGTGAAACAAGGCTGTTTTGAGCATTTGACAGATTTATGCTTAATTCTCTCCAAAAGTCATCTGAATGGCAGTTTTGGAGAGAATTAAGCATAAATCTGTCAAATGTTCAAAACAGCCTTGTTTCACTGAAATAGCCTCAAAATCACAGACTGCCATTCAGATGACTTTTATGCTTAATTCTCTCCAAAAGTCATCTGAATGGCAGTTTGTGATTTTTAGGCTATTTCAGTGAAACAAGGCTGTTTTGAACATTTGACAGATTTATGCTTAATTCTCTCCAAAAGTCATCTGAATGGCAGTTTGTGATTTTAAGGCTATTTCAGTGAAACAAGGCTGATTTGAACATTTGACAGATTTATGCTTAATTCTCTCCAAAACTGCCATTCAGATGACTTTTATGCTTAATTCTCTCCAAAAGTCATCTGAATGGCAGTTTGTGATTTTAAGGCTATTTCAGTGAAACAAGGCTGATTTGAACATTTGACAGATTTATGCTTAATTCTCTCCAAAAGTCATCTGAATGGCAGTTTTGGAGAGAATTAAGCATACATCTGTCAAAAGTTCAAAACAGCCTTGTTTCACTGAAATAGCCTCAAAATCACAAACTGCCATTCAGATGACTTTTATGCTTAATTCTCTCCAAAAGTCATCTGAATGGAAATTTGTGATTTTGAGGCTATTTCAGTGAAACAAGGCTGATTTGACAGATTTATGCTTAATTCTCTCAAAAAGTAATCTGAATGGCAGTTTTGGAGAGAATTAAGCATAAATCTGTCAAATGTTCAAAACAGCCTTGTTTCACTGAAATAGCCTCAAAATCACAAACTGCCATTCAGATGACTTTTATGCTTAATTCTCTCCAAAAGTCATCTGGATGGCAGTTTGTGATTTTAAGGCTATTTCAGTGAAACAAGGCTGATTTGAACATTTGACAGATGTATGCTTAATTCTCTCCAAAAGTCATCTGAATGGCAGTTTGTGATTTTAAGGCTATTTCAGTGAAACAAGGCTGATTTGAACATTTGACAGATTTATGCTTAATTCTCTCCAAAAGTCATCTGAATGGCAGTTTTGGAGAGAATTAAGCATAAATCTGTCAAATGTTCAAAACAGCCTTGTTTCACTGAAATAGCCTCAAAATCACAAACTGCCATTCAGATGACTTTTATGCTTAATTCTCTCCAAAAGTCATCTGAATGGCAGTTAGTGATTTTTAGGCTATTTCAGTGAAACAAGGCTGTTTTGAACATTTGACAGATTTATGCTTAATTCTCTCCAAAAGTCATCTGAATGGCAGTTTGTGATTTTAAGGCTATTTCAGTGAAACAAGGCTGATTTGAACATTTGACAGATTTATGCTTAATTCTCTCCAAAACTGCCATTCAGATGACTTTTATGCTTAATTCTCTCCAAAAGTCATCTGAATGGCAGTTTGTGATTTTAAGGCTATTTCAGTGAAACAAGGCTGATTTGAACATTTGACAGATTTATGCTTAATTCTCTCCAAAAGTCATCTGAATGGCAGTTTTGGAGAGAATTAAGCATACATCTGTCAAATGTTCAAAACAGCCTTGTTTCACTGAAATAGCCTCAAAATCACAAACTGCCATTCAGATGACTTTTATGCTTAATTCTCTCCAAAAGTCATCTGGATGGCAGTTTGTGATTTTAAGGCTATTTCAGTGAAACAAGGCTGATTTGAACATTTGACAGATGTATGCTTAATTCTCTCCGAAAGTCATCTGAATGGCAGTTTGTGATTTTGAGGCTATTTCAGTGAAACAAGGCTGATTTGAATATTTGACAGATTTATGCTTAATTCTCTCAAAAAGTCATATGAATGGCAGTTTTGGAGAGAATTAAGCATACATCTGTCAAATGTTCAAAACAGCCTTGTTTCACTGAAATAGCCTCAAAATCACAAACTGCCATTCAGATGACATTTATGCTTAATTCTCTCCAAAAGTAATCTGAATGGCAATTTGTGATTTTGAGGCTATTTCAGTGAAACAAGGCTAATTTGAACATTTGACAGATTTATGCTTAATTCTCTCAAAAAGTCATCTGAATGGCAGTTTTGGAGAGAATTAAGCATAAATCTGTCAAATGTTCAAAAAAGCCTTGTTTCACTGAATTAGCCTCAAATCACAAACTGCCATTCAGATGACTTTATGCTTAATTCTCTCCAAAAGTCATCTGAATGGCAGTTTATGATTTTGAGGCTATTTCAGTGAAACAAGGCTGTTTTGAACATTTAACAGATTTATGCTTAATTATCTCCAAAAGTCATCTGAATGGCAGTTTGTGATTTTGAGGCTATTTCAGTGAAACATGGCTGTTTTGAACATTTGACAGATTTATGCTTAATTCTCTCCAAAAGTCATCTGAATGGCAGTTTTTGATTTTGAGGCTATTTCAGTGAAACAAGGCTGATTTGAACATTTGACAGATTTATGCTTAATTCTCTCCAAAAGTCATCTGAATGGCAGTTTGTAATTTTGAGGCTATTTCAGTGAAACAAGGCTGATTTGAACATTTGACAGATTTATGCTTAATTCTCTCCAAAAGTCATCTGAATGGCAGTTTGTGATTTTGAAGCTATTTCAGTGAAACAAGGCTGATTTGAACATTTGACAGATTTATGCTTAATTCTCTCAAAAAGTCATCTGAATGGCAGTTTTGGAGAGAATTAAGCATAAATCTGTCAAATGTTCAAAACAGCCTTGTTTCACTGAATCAGCCTCAAAATCACAAACTGCCATTCAGATGACTTTTATGCTTAATTCTCTCCAAAAGTCATCTGAATGGCAGTTTGTGATTTTGAGGCTATTTCAGTGAAACAAGGCTGATTTGAACATTTGACAGAAAAAAAGTCAAAAAGTCATCTGAATATGTAGCAATATCAAGATTTGTTGATATGTAGCAATAGTCCCACCTAACAAATGTACGTATTAACTACGTAGTTACAACGTAGTGGTTTAGTAGAAATCCTGGACTTAGCATAAACATGTACTATGTAAATACTACGTATTTTCAAGACATTACCTAAACAGTACCTAACCACTACGTCATATATACGTAGTGTGTTAGGTGGGAGTATGATGCAACTTGGCAAATAAAGTAGATTTATATTGAAATCATGTGCAAGTTGAAATCTTCCAAGTACATGGTAGTTATAAATATTTTGTCGTGTAGTGGAAAACAATGTTGTGATGCTGGGAATTAAGTGAACTATTTGTAGAGTTTCTGTGTAGTAATATATAGTCATAAATCGACCATCTATTATAATATGAATACATGTACGGATTAAATTACTATTTATATTAACCATTGCATTAAAAAAAATTGATTGATTTATTACCTTCATGAATCAATATTCTTTGGTGAATTGCTTTAATGCAAATTTCAATATATTATTCTGTTATAGCGGCAGGAAAACAAATCTTCGCCATCAAGACGGACATGGAGGTACGCCTGGCCATCCGCCAGAAACTGAATGGGGCTGCCAAAGTGGTCTCGGCGAGGAAAGTGGCAACACCTCCAGACGCCAGCCAATAGAGTACAGATTCATCATTCATTTCATTATCCCAGAAGGTCTCTTGGCCCAAATTCGCATAACTTGCGAAAAAGTAGCTTACCGGCATAACAATATTATATTTAACCTTGTATATTGGGATATAATAAATATAAATAATAAATGTATATAGCCCAATGTTCTATTACATTTATGCTCAGTTTGTATGCTCTAATCTTGGTACTTTTAACACACATGCTTATTTAAGGTACTTTATACTTGCTTGGATAGTAACATATTTTACTCACTGCCATGCTTCACAATTTTCATTGTATTCTGATGTAAATGCTCCAGTATTTCTGTGACTGCATCTGTATGTATACGTTGATCACTTTTGTTATGTAACTAATTATCTGTTACAACTGGAGATTAAAGCTAAGTGACATATAACAATATCTATTGTTAGTGTGAGTCTGTTACAAACAACTCATTGGAGTCTGCAGTACTCTACTCTGTTTTGCAGTCTATTATATGGCATGTAACACATAATTACTGTGGGGCATTCTCTGAAACATGTATCAAATATATAGCTGTACGTGACTCAATATCAGGCATTGCTATAATTCAATATTCTATATAATGTCAAAACACATGTGGTGTTAGCTATAGAATATTCTGTATTGTCCATTCATATTGTAGAGCTTATTCTATAGAGTACAGAGCAGTTATATCGAAAACATCCATGGATTTTCTATAGATTATTTATGGAATCTATAGAAAAATCTATAGGTTAATTCTATAGAATTTCTACACCAATCCTGTACTGTTCTGCAGAACAATTTTTTAGAAAACAATAGCAATTTTCTATATGATTCTATAGATTATTTGGTGGAATCTATAGTAAAATTCATAGATGAATTCTATAGAATATTTGCCACTATCCTGCAGTATATTCTACAGAGAAATTATATAGAAACATCAATAGATTTTTCTATAGATTATTTTGCAGAATCTATAGTAAAATCCATGGGTACATTCTATAGAATATCTGCAAAAATGCTATAGTATTCTTCAAAGAAGTTCTATAGAAATATCCACAGATTCTATAGAATATAGGTCACAAATTCTATAGTTTTCTACAGAATGTTATTCTACAGAACATTTCTATAGAAAGCATCTATGGGGTTTTCTATAGGATTCTATAGATTATTTTCTACAAAAAAACCATCGACACAGTATATATTTTCTATAGTACTATAGATTATTTCCCAGAATCTATAGTAACATTTCTATAGTATATCCGCAAAAATCCTGTAGTATTCTACAGAAAATTTCTATAGAATTCGTCCATAGATCTTTCTATAGTATTCTATAGATTTTTTTGCTAAGGGGGCTGCCGTTGACTAATAGGACTAGCTAAAGTTAACATGCTGCTGCTCTGACGTTAACGTCCTTACACACCATTGAACCATTTCAACCATGCAACTTCAACAAAGCATGATGATCGGATTACTGTAGAAAGGCCAGTTATGTTCAATGTTCTGAATACCTAATTAAATAAATAAAGCTACTGGAAAAAAGTTCTAAATTAATGAATTTGAAAAACAGAACACAGGCAATAAGTTACCTTGAATATTGAGGAGTCTCACTGCTATGCACCAGCTTCACCCTATGGCAAAATATAATTTTCAGAGTTTTAATACAAGCTTGCCGTTTTCATTAGCTTACTGTCACTAGCATCAACGTAATTGTGGAAAACAGCTCTTGCTAGCTACTAGCTTAATTCAGGAGTATTCAGGAATGACATCACATTTACCAGATAATAGAGTCAATAACAGTGATGCAGAAGATTATTATTTTTAAATATTGAAGTTAATTAAAAGCATCAATCTGGTGCACTTTGAGAGCAAAATGAAGAGATCTTTCAACACCCACATGAAACAGAATTGTAAGCATGTTTTTATTTTTGGATATTTTACAAATCACTCTATTCTTGTTATTTATAACAACTTTTTTGTTACTGTCATAGTATTTTATTCCTGTTTTTCATTTAGTCTCTGTCTCATTAATAACTATAATGATCATATCAAGGTGTGCCTGAGCTGAGGTTATTTGAGCCTCTCAGGAGAGAGCTCTATTCCACCTGGTTGTAGAAAAGCTCTTTAAATTCGTTAGTATAGCTAGCTAACCAGATGCTAATAACAACAGATCGCCACTGTGCTTACAACTAAAGACACAGCCACGCAAACACTGCGGCCATGGGCGGCGCCAGGATTTCTTTGCTGCAGTAGCTTTGCAGTTGCTATATGACAGCACGGCGTTGCTAGTTAATTTTCAAAATAAATAAACAAACAATACCAGTGGGCCAAGCACGAGCCTGTTCATATTGTAACGTTCACCGCTATTCAAGATCACAGATCACGAGCCTTCAATGTCGAAAACGTTCTCTTTATTTTCTGGTATTGACGGCCACAGCCACGCCTATACAGAACCAATCAATATGACTCATTATGACTTTTCCCCACACTCGAACACAACTCCTACCATCTCGTACTCCCTCCACACACACCAGAAAACGCACACACACATGGGTACTGCAATATTTGAATAGCCGGAGCGGCGTTCCGGTGCTCTCCGTCAGCACTCTAGTCTACACTCCTTTCAGACGAGACATATACCACGTGAAGACACGTTACGCTCGTGTTGTGTTCACGGAACCTGTCCTTGGCCAGGAAAAACAGGCACTCGCTTGTTTAATTATTTTGCGGTCTAGATTTCTTCTTCTATTTTTAAGTGAGAAGTTGTCCGTCAGTCGGACTGACGGACTACTCCCCCCCCCCCAAAACGAAAACTCTTCGGTTCTCCACATATTACACAAGTCACCCAAATCAGCGTTAAAAAAGCGGGAGGTGCCGAAAAGCGACTAATTTGCATCACTGCAATAAGCACCAGTAAGTAACACACTTTTAAACAGTAGGGCTGCCGTTGACTAATAGGAGTTTCTAGCTAAAGTTAACATGCTGCTGCTCTAACGTTAACGTCCTTACAGTACTTAACCGGCAGTCCGATATTCAAAAAATAGCACGAAGCAGCCGGTAACTGGGGCGCTGTGCACGTAACTCTGAATTTAACAATGGGGTCTAACGATCACATATGATCTTCGGGTGGTATATCCTTACAATATCATAACAAGAAAAACAGTTTTAATGACTTATTTTGGTACTTACAAGTTAAACCATGTGTGGAATCCCTTCACTTGCAAGAGCCGCCATGTTGGATGGATTTTTCTCGATTCATCATGACGTAATGACGTCAGACGCTGCGTGACTGTTCACTCAGAAGTTATCATTCAAATTGGAATATTCACTCATAAACTATGATCCACATTAAATTAAACGGCACTTTTTGTTAAAAGAACGTATATGTTTATTTAGGTTGACTTGATATTTGGTTTTGATTGCAGTACCGATAATACTTATGAGTTAGTAGTACTGTTGGGGTATACAGTGCATCTTTTTAAGGCTCTTTTCATTCCAGTTTTCTGAGAACTTTTGGTACAAATAAGAGGTTACCTGATAACAACACCAAACAGGTGGAAAAGCGAACAATGAAAGACAGCATGAACACAAACACTTCAAAACACACCTTACTTCCTATTAGAGACATATGAAAGAAGAGCGCTCCACTGCAGTCTGGTTTTGTGTGGCTTCCTCACTGTGTTTTCTCGCCTGAATATTGTGTGGACGTGCTCTCTTTTGTACTCTCTTTTGTACTGTATTCCACACAGTAAATATCAGATTGTTTTGGTAGTGGCTTAGAAAGCAGCCTGAGATTCTGGAACATTATCCCTGGTATCCCCGATCTCATGAAAGAGTGTATTCATATCGGTCTGGCACTCATTTATCCAAAAGCTTTCAGAAAGAACAGGACACAAAAAAGGCTTTGTGTTACCTTATTGGACCTCATGTTATACTCTCTTGTAATTATGTTGGTGGGTTTGAATATGTGAAATTAGATTTCTATTCAGTGTTACCAAAGCTTTTAAAATACACTTTACAACATCACATGCAGAACTAATCCCAAGACACAGCACGAGAGGGCAGGCAAAAACACAAGACGGTGATTACACTGGAGGAGAGAATAAGAGCGGAGCTTACCATCACACAGGAGGGAAAACACAAGCATGAAGGAAAAATAGACATGACACAGGGAGAAACAAGATCAGGACAACCTATTAGTTTCAGTAACATGTAAGGCCATCACCCCAGAAATGGGCTTTCCAGATGGGACATGACTGAGTTTCATGACTTTTATAAAAAACATCATTCGAAAAGCTACACTGTGTTTGTTTTGACTTGAGTACTCTTTAATGAAAATTGAAATAACCAATTTACTAACATGTTATTTTTACTACTGAACTGCAGTACACCTACAAACTTTGAATATGTGATGCACAAACATGGACACAAATATTGATGTCTGGAGATCAGAAGTGGAGAAAAAGGGAAATCTCCCTCCTTTAAAACCTGTTAAGCCCTTAGCCTGTTTTTCAGGTCTCAGGCTCAAAAATGACATTCCCAGAACAAATGACTATCTTCACTTCTAAAAGGGGTACATTAATAATCTTTGTTCTCAAAGCAATGATAAACCTGTGAGTTGGATGTAGAGGAGCCAGAATCAATATAGATATTTTTTTATTTTAAAGTAAATTCAGATTGAACATAGTAAATATTTTTTAATTATAGTGTAATTAAGAAAAACATTACTTATAGTGAAAACCACCCTTGAATGATGGGATAGTAGACTAAAAGCTTTAGGAATCCAAACTATAACATATAGTAAGTACCCTGTATCAAGATTGATGCAAAACAAGTTACCTTTGACCTTTTTAGAGAGGTTTAGCAAAAGAAAACCCACTTCTGGGGTCATTTGGGTGGATTTGCCATATCTCTGGCCCCCCTCGGTCGATGTTGATGATTGACACCTCTTTTGAACCGTTAGAGCCAATAGAATCGAAGGGGACGTTCCTAAATCCACCTACACGTTACCATTGAGGAATGAGAGTGATGCGCACGCAGCTTGCCCAAACCGAAAGCTATGTTACGCTCTGAAAACTAGGTTATAGCCATAAATATGATGATGGATTATCAGTAATCATTTCAAAGGGACACAGAGACATTGGATTAACCTTCAGCAGCGTTTTTACCATTTTAATGCCATTGAACACAACTTTTGATCAGAAAAACAGCAAAGGTAAGACATTGCCGTTTTGGCTCCGTAAAGCTACGTGGTGTGTTGTCTGGTTTTGCCTTCGCTGGCCTGAGTTTTGGTCGCACAGTGATGATACTTATACCTCTAGAATCTTTGGAATCTCAGCTTTAAACTGATCTCTTTCTATTTGTGCAGATCCGATAAGTAATAAAGTATTTCTACCGTGAGTTCTGTGCTAAGTGCGTTAGCATTTTTTCTCTCAGGGCTAATTCAGAGGCTCGGCGTTAGACTTGTCTTTTGTTTCGGTAAAAATGATTCATATCGTCAGTTAACTGAGTTTCTTCCCGCTAAGTATGACACATTAATAGGTTGTTAAATGTTAAGAAGCCCTGAGACACAGTTTCGTGAAAAAAAAAGCTTGAAACTGGCCCTCCCACTGTACTTCTCGGAGACTTCAACCTCCAGACAGAGAAGATATCTGAATTAATATTTATTTTAACCGCCTTTGCTTTCTCACTGTCTCCATCCCCACCAACTCATAAAGCTGGAAAATGTCCTTGATCTCATATTCTCAAGGAACTGCACTACTTCTAACCTATCTGTAAACCCGCTTCACACCTCGGATCCCTTTTTCATATCATTCCCTTTCCAAGCATAACAAACTAATCTCTTCTAATTCTGCACCTGTCCGCCGTAACCTTCGTCCCGTCTCCCCCTCTACTCTTACTTCATCGGTGCTCTCAGCCCTCCCTTCATCTGACTCGTTCCAACTCCTGCATCCAAACTCTGCTGCAGAAACTCTCCTCTTGACTCTTTCATCCTCTCTGGACTCCAGTGGCGGCCGGCACATAGGGGCGCTAGGGGCACCGCCCCCCCTCTTCCCACATTTTAGATTGTCATTAAAAAAAAATATATATATATATTTACATTTTGATCAGAATAACAGCATATCTCCGTGTTTTGCTACCTAAAGCTATGTCGTGTGATGTCTGTATTTGCTTCCCCTGTCGTGAGTTCTGATCGCTCAGTGATGATAATTATACTTCTAGAATCTGTGGAATCTCAGCTTGTTAGCTAAGCTTGTTTGTGCAGATCCGATAAGTACATCGATCGATTTATACCTAGAGTTCTGTGCTAAGTGCGTTAGCATTTTTTCGCTCAGGGCTAATTCAGAGGCTCAGCGGTAGTCTTGTGTTTTCTTTTGCTAAAATGGTTCATATCATCAGTTAGCTGAGTTTCTTCCCATTACATGGATATGAAACATTCATAGTTTATTAAATATTAAGAAGCCCTCAGACGTTGTTTCCTGCAGATGATGCGTTTTTCCCCCCGCCGGTGGGCGGATGGGGTTTAACAGCTTAACTATATTTTAAATGTATGTTAAAATGTTCAAACAGTACTAAGTGAATGTGATTGATATATGCTGCATATAATTGTTTGTGTTTTAAAAGCACACCAATTAGCATGTATAACATTTATTACAAATGGAAATATAGTCATTGAAAGCGGTTTAGCTAGATTTATATGCAATATAGAGAATAGAGAGAAATGTGCGCTCAACTGAAAATCACAATCATAGCGTTATATGTAAAATATTCCTTCTTTAGATTTTGGTATGGTCTCTTCTGTTACACCTGTGTTTGTCTCTGCCAGGGACAACTGAATAGCTATATTCAGATATGTTATGTATAATATACAGAAAAAGAGTGCAGGGTTAGAGCCAGAGATTATCAAACCTGCTTCTGAATCACCGGCTTTCTTAGTGATAACTTATTGGGGGTATTACAAAGCATTTAATGTATCTGGTTAACCTAATTGTGCCTATTTAGTTATTATCCCCCATAAAAAATATATTATGTAAGGTTATGTAGCTGTATATCAACTAAGTATAACTACATAATTGTGCACAGTGGAAGGGTGCAGGGTGTATTAAACATGTCAGCCTGTAGGAGCCACTGTGGAGCTAAACACGTGAAGTTGTGTTTATACCCCAAAGCTGTACATTTAGTCTGTAGTCTGGGTATCACTTTTCATGCATAGAGACTTAAACAGTGGGTTAATGAGCAGAGCTTCAGTTAGCCACTTCTGCTATTCCACTGTTTTATAGATCCATTCCCCACTGTCCACGAAACCAAGGTATTAGCGTTACATTTACTTCAAGGGGACCTATCATGCAAAATGCACTTTGCGATGTCTTTTATACATAAATATGTGTCCCCGGTGCGTCGGGGAACTCACGCAGCGTCAGAAAATAAAACCCTCTCTCTTTTCCCCCGTACCCAAATCTTTTCAAAACGGGTGTACAACGAGCGGATACAGATTTCCATCCGCTGTGACGATTTCCATCAGCTCTGACGTCGGCGGACCCACAGAAAGTTGCTATCAGAAACAATGCCTGACGTGTTTTGGACGTAATCTCATAGCTAACCTGTACTGAAGAGCACATGTGTTTAAAAAGCAGGAAATAAAAAAATAACTCACCTTGTGATAAACCTGCAAGAGAAAAAGCATTTGAGCTCCATACTATTTCAGAAATAATCCTTGACGTGGTTTGAACAGGATGGCGTTTTATCATAACCAAATTTAACTTTATCTCCAGTAGAATTCTGATCAGGCATTAGCTCCACCTTTTCTTCTTTCTTTTTTTTACGCTAAGGACCCAAGATCCGCGTTGCTCAAACAGGGCTTCAAAAGAGGGGTTTGAGCAGTATGAGGCATGGCTACAATCGGTGATCTGTTTGGTATTTTGAAAAATTCACTGAAATACTTTTGTAATTAGGGTTAAGGACAAGCAAATTCATCTCAGCAAAGTGTCCTCAGAATGAAGAAAAGGGACTGTTTCCTTTGTTGCTTCCTGCCTTTAATGAGTGTACAGATTAATTTGTTCACCACTTTACACACCAACTGCGAGCGTGGCCTCTTTTTGTTCCTTGCTCCTTCTTTCTGTCTCCAGTCAATTTGATTCATTACAATTGGCCCACTTCTATGTACACATACACTCTCTTTCTCTCTCACACACACGTACATTTTATGAACTCACCATTTTGCCTGGGAATCCTTGAGATGTGGAGACAATGGATTTGAAACGTTGCGTGTAATACAATGAATCAGAGCTGCCACTGTGCATATAAAACCTCTCTAATCCTCATATGTATTTGTGTCTGTGTTTCCTTGTACCTTTTATCCGAAAGCAGAAGAAGAGAGAAGATAACACCAAAAAAATGCTTAATTTAATCTAGCATTGTTGAATTCTTTAAACACTTTTTTTAACCACTATCTGTGCAATTAAAGTGAACAAAGTCGTGGATCTGTTGCACCTAAAACCTTGAGGGACCGGTTCGTTTTACATCTAAAACACACACTTAACTAATTAAAGATGTGAATGGCATTGCCTTTGCAATGACAGCAGAGGAAACACGTGAAGCGTGAACATTCAGGAGCAATTAGGCTGATGGAAATGGGATCTGTGATTGTGAATGAGGTCAGTGGCTAAATGGAATCAAAACAAACCTTATGTTCAAAGAAAATTGGCCCTTCTCATTAAAAGTAGGACATGAATTCCTCTAAACAGGGCCTTTGATTGGACCTCTCACATTTAATTTCCAAGTAATGGAGCTTCAACTGCATGTTTATAGATCCTGTGTCTATATCTCAGGCCTGTGCCTGTATACTAAAACCTTAAGAGAACATTTGTTCCCATATTTTTTTATAATCCTATGCTTATTTTTAGGTCCATATTAGTATTTAGTGTCTCTACTGTGACATGTCTTCATGCTTTAAAACAAAAAACCTATTCTTAGTCTTTGCAGACCATTTACAGCCACAAAAACCTATTGTTACTGTTACTTTCCCTCCTGGACTTGGGGTACAAAGGGAAGTAGCAAAATATAAAATAACCGGGAGAGAGAAAAACAGAGAGGAAACTGATTGCTGAAGCCACAAGGTGATCTTTTAATTAACAAAAGAAAAAGAGGCTCACCAGCCAATTAGCTAACTTACGACAAACCAAAACAACTTGCACAGATCATCAACACAGTTACCAAAACACACACATTATACAGCTCACAAGCAGCTAACATTGGAGTAACACATGGAAAAACTCCATTGGCCAGTGGCGGTGAAACTGCAGGAACAGTGGCATGGTCTACCACACCTCCACACACTGTTGGGCTGCAGTTCACCAACACACCACTAGGCGGCAATTTGTCACACACGGTCGAAGTAAGCACTTGGGCTGAGGTCAAATAGTCCATTTAGCTTAGGAACCTTCCTAACGGAGTGAAATGACCCGGAAGTCCCTCAGTGGCAGCCATGATAAGTGCCATTCGAATTCTCTAGAATCTAGATGATAGGAAAGGAGGTTTCAAACGTCCTTTATAACCTCCTTTAGCTTAGGAACCACTGGACCTCCCTTTACGAAAGGAGAGGAGAACATTCTGCCCCACAATGCCTTGCAGCCGCAGCATTTGCCGTCACACAACAGTCGGCCGTTCACGGAAACAACCGATTATGACCGAGAAATGATATCATGAAAGTTACGATGCTTATTAAGCATTTTAAAACGTATGTGTTAACTTGCCAAAGTGCTTTGTTTTGAAAGTTCATCAGTATTGTAATCAAAAAGAGAAATATGAACGTTAGTTTTTACTGAAATGATCAAATAAAGTTAACATTTCAGTCTTTACTGAGCTGTGTGGGGGTTGTTCAACTTTTAAAAGATGTTTGAATGGTGATATACACAGTGATAGATGTTAAGGACTAACGTTTATAACAAATACATTTGTATTTATTTTAAGATCTTTTCATAGTTCATACAATCATACGTATTGGGATCATTTATATTAATGTGGACCGGAGGGACGAGCATAAGTTTCACTTTCCTTTTTTACTTCAATTCCAACTTTGGTCATGAAGAATATGTTTCTCTGTTGTCCACGTTCATAAAGCATAAAACAAAAGCATCAAAGCACGGTGCAGAGTCTCTAGATGAGTTTACAGTAGTCCCTCGTTCTTATTATACATGCATGTTGTAGTCCGCTGTATAGAAAACTGTAGTTTCCATAGTTTCCCCACAGCAGCAGACGCACATTTATGACGTCCGCTGGCGCATAATAAACACGTCGGATAGTGAAAGTGCAGTCGGATTCTCTAAAGTACCGCAGTCTCTTCTCCTAAGTCCTTTTGAATTCTCCTATCCACTATCCCTTAACCCTGTGACGTTTCACACAGAGGTCAAGGGATATACGATAGCGTTAGACGTTAGGAGCTGATTTTTGGACTATTCGACTGCAACCTTGGTCTGATGGCACGACATACAGTGGGGCAAAGTATTTAGTCAGCCACCAATTGTGCAAGTTCTCCTACTTAAAAATATGAGAGAGGCCTGTAATGTTCATCCTAGGTACACTTCAACTATGAGAGACAGAATGGGGGGAAAGAATCCAGGAAATCACATCAGACACCAGAAACAACATTGTAGACCTGCACCAGGCTGGTAAGACTGAATTTGCAATAGGTATGCAGCTTGGTGTGAAGAAATCAACTGTGGGAGCAATTGTTAGAAAATGGAAGACATACAAGACCACTGATAATCTCCCTCGATCTGGGTCAAAATGATCACAAGAACGGTGAGCAAAAATCCCAGAACCACACGGGGGGACCTAGTCAATGACCTGCAGAGAGCTGGGACCAAAGTAACAAAGGCTACCCTCAGTAACACACTACGCCGCCAGGGACTCAAATCCTGCAGTGCCAGACGTGTCCCCCTGCTTAAGCCAGTACATGTCCAGGCCCGTCTGAAGTTTGCTAGAGAGCATGTAGATGATCCAGAAGAGGATTGGGAGAATGTCATATGGTCAGATGAAACCAAAATAGAACTTTTTGGTAAAAACTCAACTAGACGTGTTTGGAGGAGAAAGAATGCTGAGTTGCATCCAAAGAACAACTGATTGTTGTTTTTAAGTCTCTTTTTTTAAAGTATTTTTTAAGTCTTGTATTACTGTGTGCTCTTCTTTGTTGCTTGTTTTTAATTTGCTCTGTAAGGTGTCCTTGAGAGCTTTGAAAGGCGCCCATAAATAAAATGCATTATTATTATTATACCTACTGTGAAACATGGGGGTGGAAACATCATGCTTTGGGGCTGTTTTTCTGCATAGGGACCAGGACGACTGATAGGTGTAAAGGAAAGAATGAATGGGACCATGTATTGTGAGATTTTGAGTGACAACCTTCTTCCATCAGCACGGGCATTGAAGATGAAACGTGGCTGGGTCTTTCAGCATGACAATGATCCCAAACACACCACCCGGGCAACGAAGGAGTGGCTTCGTAAGAAGCATTTCAAGGTCCTGGAGTGGCCTAGCCAGTCTCCAGATCTCAACCCCATAGAACATCTTTGGAGGGAGTTGAAAGTCTGTGTTGCCCAGTGACAGCCCCAAAACATAACTGCTCTAGAGGAGATCTGCATGGAGGAATGGGCCAAAATACCAGCAACAGTGTGTGAAAACCTTGTGAAGACTTACAGAAAACGTTTGACCTCTGTCATTGACCAAATACTTATTTTCCACCATAATTTGCAAATAAATTCTTTAAAAATCAGACAATGTGATTTTCTGGATTTCTTTTCTCATTTTGTCTCTCATAGTTGAGGTATACCTAGGATGATAATTACAGGCCTCTCTCATCTTTTTAAGTGGGAGAACTTGCACGATTGGTGGCTGACTAAATACTTTTTTGCCCCACTGTAGGAGACTTCTTCACAGTTTGTAGATGTGTTTGGAACACACCCAGAACACAGATCTACACCGCTCTGAGCCAGGTCCACACCGACAGCTTCAGAGACGGGAACAGCCACATCCACAGCACTGTTACAGACAGACACAGTACTTAGTGGCAACTCACTAGAGATCAGAGGCTGACACACACACACACACACACACACACACACACACACCACTGTCCAGTAGCATGGTTTTTGGACACTGGTCTTTTGGTTTTGCTATCGACTGCTTGGAAGCTACCACCTGCTTCTTCCAAGCTACACACGCTGCAACTAAATGACCAGGGTCAAGACAAAAGAAACACAATCTCTTATTCTTGGGACCTGGAAGAGAAACATAATGAGCCTGTTACCAGCTTTCCGGAAAGAAACACGATGAGGAGAATTGCTCTGAGCCAAAACATCACTGTGCATTAGCACGAGACACACACACACACACACACACACACACACACACACACACACACACACACACACACACACACACACACACACACACACACACACACACACACACACACACACACACACACACACACACACACACACACACACACACACACACACCACACACACACACACACACACACACACACACCACACACACACACACACTGGCACGTAGCAAACACACTACAGGAAAGGGAAAACCCTGAAAAAGCAAAAATAGGGGCTCTTTAATAATCCCCATTACCATTTATTTGATATCTATTCCTCACTTAACAAAATCACTCCTCACTAGGCAAAAGAGGGTGTCAGTTTCATCCTAATAAATGCATGTGATTGTCACATAATTATCATACTTGCCAACCCTCCCGATTTTCGCTGGAGACTCCTGATTTCATTGCCCTCTCCCGGTTTCCTCCCGGGGTCATATTTCTCCCGCATTTCTCCCGATTTCTGACGAAATCAGATTTACTCAGGACTGTTTCCACTCAGACTTTAATCCAGCCCCACCATTGTTTGGTTTCCATGGTAGCGCGTCTCTTTAGTAGCGTGCGCAACTGAAAGTCTGAGAGGGTGAGGAAGATCGTCATAGAAAACAGAACAATAATCGACAACTCGACCCTCTGCTCATTCCTCTTCTGTAAAATACAGGTCCAGCCCACACATATGCTCCATCAAGGATGGTGCTACAGGCCCCAAGGCAGTGCACTTACAACTACAATAAGCATGTTAATGTTAATCTAATACAGCTCCGGCGATCCACTAGCCCATTTTGAAATGCTCCCGATTTCTGAGGTCTCAAGGTTGGCAAGTACGTAATTATTCACATGAGCATCATGTTTTTAGGTTATAATTATCTCAGTACAAGAATACTGGGATTTGCACAGTAAACAAGGCTTCAAACAAATAATCACTCTTCTTTTTGTTTAACAGTTTTTATTGAGATTTCAAAATCAGAAGAATCTGTTTGTCTGTCTTCCTGGCTGGGCGTGGTTGACCTACTTTCCGTTTTCCGCCAACTCACCTCCGCTCCTGTTTCTCATCATCACTGATTACCACCACTCACCTGCTGCTGCTTAAAACTCCGGTTCGATCATCAGACTTCGCCAGTTCTTCGTATACTCACAGTGAAACTCCACTTCCATTCAGTGTTCTTGCATAGCGGGTTCAAGTTTTGTGTCTCTTTACGAGGATCTTAACAGAAGAACTGGCCAAAAATGAACCCTGCAGGATCCGGAGCGGATTCTACCCCAATCCTTCATGCCCTGTCAAGTCAGGGCTCCCTCCTGCGTGAACACGAAAAGCGCATCCGAGCGTTGGTTGATAGTAACCGGTCCATGGCTCTTCATGTCTCCGAGTTGGCGTGCCAGCTCTCACTACCTCAACGGTAGCATCTCAGGCCCCTCCCAGTCCAGCTCCTTTGCCCTCTCCTCGCCAGGATTTTCCTATCACCGATCCTGAGCCATTTCACGGAGAAGTGGAGAAATGCAGAGGTTTTTGTATCAAAGTAACAAAGTTTTTCGCCCGCATCCTGTTGCATTTTCTGCTGAAGCAACGAGGATCAATTTTGTTTTGGGTTTGCTCCGCGGGAGAGCTTTAACCTGGGCAGAGGCTTTAAACTCTTCGGTGGATTTTGACACTCTATGTTTTGAGAGCTTCTCTGATTGGTTCTCAGCTGTTTTTGATCATCCCAACTCCTCTGGCTCCGCCGAGAATAAGCTGCTTAGCCTGCAACAAGGAAGCCGGACAGTGGCTGATTACTCCATTGAGTTTCACACACTCGCTGCAGAGGCTCGATGGGACGAGGCGGCTCTCAAGGCGGTGTTTTTTGAGAGGATTAAGGGACCAGCTTCGGGACGAATTGGCAGCACCAGACGTTCCAGCGGATCTCTCAGAGCTGATTTCCTTAGTGTCTCATTTGGAAGGTCGTCTGCGGGAGCGCCGAGCTGAGCGGACACGGAGGGATTCACCAGCCTCACTCAGTAAGCGCAGTTTTTTCCTCCTACTCTGCTCACTCGGTGTCTAGACCTTCCTCTTTCCCCCCGTCGTCCAGCGTGCAAACATCTTCTCAGGAGGAGCCCATGCAACTGGGTCGTGCTAGACTTTCTCCGGAGGAGCGTCAGCGCCGGATGTATTGTGGAAAGACTGGGCATATCATTCCCAACTGCCCAGTACGGCCAAACTGGGAGGCTCGTCAGTGAGATTGGGGTTCCTGACGATTCCACAGCAATCATCTCCAACCCCATCCTTGACTCGTTTTCTAATTCCCACCAAGCTCTGTGTTAGTTCTATGACATTTCCTCTCCAGGCTCTTATTAATTCTGGTGCGGAGGATAGCTTTTTAGACCGGGAGCTAGCTGAACAGCTGGGACTCTGCATGGAGCCTCTAGAGGAACCGTTAACTGCCTATGCTCTAAATGGACAAATCATTTCCTCAGTCACAGCACAGTCACCCCTTGTGACTTTAATCACCTCCGGAAACCACCGTGAACTTATCCAGTTAAAGGTAATATCCTCTCCTTCCACACCTCTGGTTTTGGTTTACCCGTGGCTACGTACTCACAACCCACACATTGATTGGGCTAAGGGAAGGATTATTGAATGGGATCAGCACTGTCTCGCTAACTACCTGTGTTCTGCCATACCTTCAACTTCTGTTTCCCCAAATCCTGTTGTCTGCTCTGATGCATCTGTAGATTTGACTGGTGTTCCTGCTACTTACCACAACCTGCGTTGGGTCTTCAGCAAAGAGAGGGCTCTCTCTCTTCCTCCCCACCGACCCTATGACTGCCCAATTGATCTGCTCCTTGGAGCTCCTCTACCCTCCAGCCGCCTCTACAATCTGTCCCGTCCTGAGAGGGAGGCTATGGAGCTTTATATCACGGACTCTGTGGCTGCTGGTATTATTCGTCCCTCCTCTTCTCCTGTGGGTGCCGGGTTCTTCTTTGTAGGCAAGAAGGATAAGTCGCTACGACCTTGCATAGACTTTCGGGGGTTAAACAATATCACTGTCAAGAACAAGTACCCATTACCCCTTCTCACCTCAGCTTTTGAACCTCTCCAAGAGGCAACCCTGTTCACCAAGCTTGACCTTTGAAACGCCTATCATCTGATCCGCATCCGCCAGGGTGATGAATGGAAGACAGCGTTTAACACTCCATTGGGCCATTTTGAATATCTGGTCATGCCTTTGGTCTCACTAACGCCCCAGCAGTTTTCCAGGCTATGGTCAATGATGTCTTGCGTGACTTCCTTAATCGCTTTGTCTTTGTTTACCTAGACGACATCCTGATTTTCTCCAGGAATCAGGAGGAACACGAGATCCATGTCCGCAGGGTCATACAGAGACTGCTGGAGAACAAGCTCTATGTTAAGGCGGAGAAGTGTGAGTTCCACCAGAACCGGATCAGCTTCCTGGGCTATATCATCAGCCAAGGCAAGGTGGAGGCAGACCCTGGAAAGATCAAGGCAGTGGTGGAGTGGCCAGTCCCAACTACAAGGAGGGAGCTCCAGAGGTTTCTGGGATTTGCCAACTTTTACCATAGCTTCATCCGGAACTTCAGTAAGGTAGCTGCACCTCTCTCCAGACTCACCTCCATCAACATCACGTTCTGTTGGACTCCAGAGGCTAACAGAGCTTTCATCAAACTCAAGTCCTTGTTCACCTCAGCTCCCATCCTTATTCAGCCAGACACAGAGAAGCAGTTTGTTGTGGAGGTGGACCTTGGGTCCCCAGGCCCCCGACACTGGAGTAGGAGCAGTTTTGTCTCAGACGGCTGATCCTGATAACATCCTCCATCCCTGTGCTTTTTTTTCACGTCGCCTCTCTCCTACGGAGCGCAATTCAGTTGGTAACAGGGAGCTTCTGGCTGTTAAGTTGGCACTAGAGGAGTGGAGACACTGGCTCGAAGGCAGCAATCAGCCTTTCCTGGTCTGGACGGACCACAAGAATCTCTCCTACATCCAGTCGGCGAAACGACTGAACTCCCAACAGGCCAGGTGGGCTCTGTTCTTCTGTCGCTTCGACTTTTGCCTCACCTTCCGCCCTGGCTCCAGGAATGTAAAGCCCGATGCTCTGTCTAGGCTATACTCTCCTGACTCTCCCGAGCCTCCAGATGCTTCAATCCTTCCAAGAGTTGTGTAGTAGGCGCCCTCTCTTGGGAGATTAATAACACCATCCTGGAGGCATTGAGAGAGCAACCAGACCCAGGCAATGGTCTTCCGAACCGTCGGTTTTTTCCTGATGCTGCCCGCTCCAAGGTTCTACAGTGGGTCCACAATTCCCGGTTCTCAATCCATCCCGGAGTAAACCACACTCTTTCTTTCCTGAAGAGACATTTCTGGTGGCCAACGATCAACAGGGACACTCTGGAGTACGTTTCTGCCTGTCCCACGTGTGCTAGGAGTAAGTCCTCCCACCAGTCTCCTGCAGGGTTGCTCCAGCCCCTACCTATCCCTAGTCGTCCCTGGTCACATCGCACTGGATTTTGTTACCGGCCTGCCCCCCTCCCAGGGCAACACCACAATCCTCACTGTAGTAGACCGGTTTTCCAAGTCGGCTCACTTCGTTGCTCTTCCAAAACTCCCGTCAGCCCTGGAGACCTCCCAACTCCTCACAGAACATGTTTTCCGGTTACATGGTATCCCTTCCGACATTGTCTCAGACCGCGGTCCCCAGTTCACCTCTCGAGTTTGGAAGGAGTTTTGCCAATCCCTGGGAGCCTCAGTCAGCCTGACTTCTGGATATCACCCCCAATCAAACGGCCAAACAGAACGAACAAATCAGGACCTGGAGTCAGCTCTCCGCTGCATCACCGACCGTAACCCCTCTACTTGAGCTCTCATCTCTCCTGGGTTGAGTACTCCCACAACGCACTCACCTGCTCCGCTACTGGTCTCTCCCCCTTTGAGGCTTAGGGTACCAGCCGCCACCGGTTCCCCGAAGAGGAGTGAGACTTAGCAGTTCCCTCAGTCCAGCAGCATGTGCGTCGCTGTCAGAAGATCTGGAGAGATACACAATCTGCCATTCTCCAGACTTCTGCACGGAACCAGCGATCAGCCAACCGTCACAGAAAGGCAGCTCCTCCATACGTCCCAGGCCAGTCAGTCTGGTTGTCCTCCCGCAACATTCCTCTCATTTCTGAGTCCAAGAAGCTTTCCCCACGCTTCATTGGTCCTTTTCCCATCCTAAGGATCATTAACCCTTCCGCAGTCCGGTTGAAGCTTCCCAGAGCTCTGATAATCCACAACCACTTTCCACGTGTCTCAGATTAAGCCGGTTCACACCAGTGAATTGAGCCCTCCGGCCTTACCCCCTACTCCTGCCCGTATTATCGACAATCACCCTGCTTATACGGTGCACCGTCTTTTGGACGTCAGACGTCGGGGCAGGGGTTTCCAGTATCTGGTAGACTGGGAGGGTTATGCCCTCGAGGAGCGATGTTGGGTTCCTCGTTCCCGTGTCCTGGACCCAATCATGGTGAGGGTCTTTCACAGGGCTCATCCAAACAAGCCTGGTGGTCGCCAGGTGGCTCCCATTTAGGGGGGGGTACTGTGAGGAAATGCGTTATCTCCTTCTCCTTTTTTCTGTTTGTTTGTCTATCTGTTTGTCTGTCTTCCTGGCTGGGCGTGGTTGACCTACTTTCCGTTTTCCGCCAACTCAATTCCGCTCCTGTTTCTCATCATCACTGATTACCACCACTCACCTGCTGCTGCTTAAAACTCCGGTTCGATCATCAGACTTTGCCAGTTCTTCGTATACTCACAGTGAAACTCCACATTCCATTCCGTCCTGCCTGCCACGTCCAGCCCAACTTCCGTCTCAGCCCTGCTCCACGTTCTCCCCACTCTGTTCAGAGTTTGCTTTGTCCCCTGCCTGGTTTTTTGTGGACTTATAAAATCCAGTCTTTTGACACTTCACCTAAGTCTCCGTCCCAGTGTTCTTGCATAGCGGGTTTAAGTTTTGTGTCTCTTTACGAGGAGCTTAACATTGAGGTTTTGTCCAACCAAGGATATATGAAAAAATGCCAGTACATACAATATAATACAATATACAAGGATAACAAAGCACATCAGTGGGAAACAGTTATACATTTTTACAAATAATTAATTAATTGATAAAATAAATAAAAGAAGAAGAAAGGGAGGGGGCTGGGGTCCTGCTGCTGCCACAAACTATTGCTCTAGTTATCCTGGTTCAGGGGGATCTGTAAACTATCGTACTAATTTAGGAAGGGGGTCCAAATCTTTGTAAACTTCTGCACAGAGCCTTTTAGAGTGTACCGGATTTTCTCATGTTTAAGGAAGTGCATAGTGCATCTTATCCATTTAGTAAAATTGGGAGGGGCTTGATCCTTCCAGGACAGGAGAATTAGGCACCTGTCAATCAAGGAGGTAAATGCTATGACTGCCTGAGTTTTACCTTTAAGGTTGCCGGTTTCAGGGGTGAGCCCAAATAAAGCACATACAGGATTGGGTGTGATGTCTTTTTGAAAAATCTTAGAGTATGCAATGAATATGTTGCCCCAAAATGAGCTGGGACAGGACCAGAACAGGTGAATGTGATCTGCTGGTTGACTGTTACAGCGAGGCCATGAGGTCAGGAATAGCTTCACCAGCCTTGCTTTGGTAAAGTGCACTCTCAGAACAATTTTGAGTTGTATCAATCTATGCCTAGCAAATGGGGAAGAGGTATGTATTAAGTCAAGCACTTTCTGCCATTGATCATCTGTCATTTCCTCACCAATGTCATTCTCCCAACGACTCCTGACGTGTTGCAGAGATAAAGCAACAATATTGTTTATACTATTATAGAGAAGAGAGACCAGCCCTTTGCTACCCGCGATAGTGAGAAGAATATGATCAATTGCGTTGTTCATTGGGATGTCAGGGAAAGAAGAGATATTTGTCTTAAACAAAGTGTCTAATCTGGAGATATCTGAAGAAGTGAGATTGTGGTAAATTAAATAATTGAGAGAATTGTGTAAATGATCCAAATTTCCCATCTACATTCAAAGTACGAACGGATTTAATCCCATTTGTGTCCCATATCCGAAAGTAGAGTCAGAGAGGGAGGGAAAGTTGTAATTATTCTTGAGTGGAGAATGTACCGACATTGTCTGCAAATTCAAATGGCCTTCTAAATTGCGACCAAATTCTGATGGAGTGATACACCACTGGATTAGAGCTGAATTTAGGTAAAGAAGGAGGGGACTGAGCGCATAGTATGGAACATAGATTAAGAGGGCTACAGGCCTGTTCCAATTGTACCCACACCTGACCATTGCCAGGCTCAACTTCCTTCATCCATTATAGCATTGCTTTATATTGCACGCCCAGTAGTAGTAGATGAAATTGGGTAGGGCCGGCACGTTTTTTTAGGTCTTTGAAGGGCACTTGTCCTTATTCTCGGGGGTTTGCCATTCCAAATGAATGATGAAATGCTTCTCTCCAATTAATTAAATAAATACTTTTTTTTATCAAAATAGGAATATTCTGAAAAAGGTAGAGGAATTTGGGTAATACAATCATTTTTATCAGATTAACACGGCCGATTATGGACAAAGGTAGGTTAGGTCCATCTAGTCATATATTTCTTACATTTTTCAAACAGTGTGCCAACATTCTTAGTGAAGAGGGATGGAAAAGAGGGTGTGATTTCAATCCAAGATATGTGAAGCCCTTTTGGACAATTCTGAATGGAAAGTGTGCTGCAGCGGCTGGTGGATTAAGGGGAAACATCTCACTTTTTTCATAGTTGATTTTATAGCCTGAAAATGTACCAAACTGATCTAGGATTTTGAGAATAGGGGGGACAGATGTTAGTGGGTGTGTAACATATAAGAGAATGTCATCGCATATAAGGATATTTTGTGTCTAAAGCCTCCGCGCACCACACCCAGGAAGTTCTCAGATTGTTTTAGAGCTATGGCTAGAGGCTCGACAGCAATGGCGAACATAGAGGGGATAAACAGCAGCCTAGACGTGTGCTCCTGCCAAGAGGGAAATATTCAGATTGTTTACCATTAGTGATTACAGAGGCTAGTGGTTGATAGTAGAGGAGTTTAATCCATGAAATGACGGAATCCTCAAATACAACATTTTTAAGAGTTAAAAATAGATACTGCCATTCAACTAGATCAAACTCTTTTTCAGCATCCAGAGATATCACCATTTCGGGGGAACAAGAAGAAGATGAGTAGACAATATTGAAAAGCCTCCGAAGATTGGAGCTTGAGTGTCAGTTTGAAATGAAGCCAGTTTGGTCTGGTGAGATAATCTGTGGAGTAACCTTCTCCAAGCGCAAAGCTAGGACTAATTGAGAGTAATTGCAGCCTGTCGTAAGGTAGGTGGAAGAAAGCCAGAGGAAAGGATTCATTAACCTCTTAAGCCCTGAGCCTGTTTTTCAGGTTTCAGGCTCGAAAATGC
>JAMFTG010001754.1:0-52500 GCA_023974075.1 Chaenocephalus aceratus
GACGGAGCCTTGTGGCGAAAAGAGGCAACTACATGCCCCAACTACCCCTGCTTCAACGGTACACATAACATGCACACATCCATACGTAGCTGGCACAAAGCCACTGGACAAATACACTTAACACATCGTGACATCGATCCATCCATCATTTTCATTCGGATATTTCATCATTTTTACTCTGGTTTTTTATAGAAGAATAGTTTTGTCATAAAATTGCGGGACATGATTGTTTTAGTTTCCAAAACAGTTTGGTACCAAATATAACGAAGACAAAACTGAAATATTTGTATTTGAGAAGCTTTAATGGGAAGATTTGGGGTTTCTGTTGGTCAGCTTTATCTCTGAGTTCTTAACCCTGCATGCTGTGTATGTGACTCTTCAAAGTTCTGCTGGGCAGCACTCACTGCACGCGGACAGGGCTTTTGTTTCCTCCCTGCCTGGAAGTCTCTCTGAGCCGCAGGGAGGTCAGTGCCCGGTGTGTTTCTGCAGAGAGAGTCACTATGGCGGGAGCTCTGCACTTCAGTCTGCTCGTCTCCTCATTCCTCCTCATGTTAACCGAACCTTCCGAGGACACTTCTCCAGGTCCATCCACTGCGGAGGCATCTGCAACTTTCCCTGCAGCTGGGAGAAGCAACAACCCTGAGGTTCCCAGCACAGGATTCACTACCAAGCCGACAGAAAGCACCACCGATGTGACGAAGGACGCGGGGAAAGCAAAGGAGAGAGCATCCACAAGAGATGCAGGGAAAGAAGAAGAAGAAGGACCTTTGGAATTAGGTATTGTTTTGAATTGTTCGCAATGATTTGTCTGTGGAAATGCCGCAAGAAAGCACTTTTGCAATATCAGTTTTACAACCTGACTGACGGTTTACTAGTTTTGCACGTGCACTTTTCCCATACACAGAAACGTAGAAGTGTACAGCTAAGTGTTACTTTGCAGACAACAGTTCTACAGGGGACGTCTGGGAATAAGATGCTCTGGACTCACATCTGTCGAGGGCTCAAAGGTCAGAAGTAGCTTTTAAATAACAAATGAAAGGAATGTCTCAGGTTCCGTTCCTCTGGCTCCCTGAGTGCTAGCGCCGCCGTGCTGGACCTGTCAGAGGGCCAGTGTCCGAGCCTTGGGGGCGGATGTTCCTGTAGCCCCGAGGCATTTCAGCTGTGTGATGAAAACCAGATGGGATGCCTCAAAAAATAGATCCCCACACTTCCTACACAGCAGGCAGCAATTCATCCGCACTCACTGTCACTGTGGCTGCAGATTCAAAGGTGTTATTGTCATCTCAAAGCAAAGCTACAGAGTAGAAATGCCAATGAAAATGTTCTGACCTGAGCTCCTCCAACAATGCAACATATATAATAAAATACACAATTAAAAAGTAGTTTCATTTCAAACCTTTATTTAAATGAAACATAAAACAATAAAGGACATCATACATTATATTTACAGGACACATTTACATAGTTATAGACATGTACAAGTGCCCATAGTATCAACGAGCATTTAATTTAGCCTAGCTTTAAAGACATGCAGAGGAATGAGATTGCTCAGTTGTGCCTGTAGGCGCATTCACACCGCAGGACTTTCCCCACAAAGGTTCATCAGAACTTAGTTAGAACTAAGGAGGCTACAGATCGCGTTCACACCGGAATAAGTTCCTGGGGAAGGATTTCTTCTTCTTCTTCTTCTTCTTCTTCTTCTTCTTCTTCTTCTTCTTCTTCTTCTTCGGGTTTACTGCCAGGCCGCAAAACCACTTCACGGCGTATACTGCCGCCCGAAGTCCCCGGGGACCTTCCAGGTAAATCGCCAGAACGCCGACACCTCCTCATCTCCACCGCTCCCATGTTTTCTTTTGTGTTGCCATAAGTTAGTCTCTCTGCGTTTCTGCGCTGGGCTAATGCTAATAATGCTAATGCGAGGATAATAAAATGACGGCTTCACAAAACCTTTTGGGAGTTTTACGAGGCGTGGTTTGCAATCCGCCCAGCCAATCAGACAGAGGAACCTTGTTCTCCCAGGAAAGTCTGCTCTCTAGCAGGGACGGAAAAGGGGGTGAAAAGGTTCTCATTAACTAATTGGAGTTCCGGCTCTTTTTGGTGTGAACGCGACATTTCGGAGCTATATCGGAACCAAAGTGGGAAAAGTACTGCGGTGTGAACGCGGCTATTAACAGCAAAAAACTCCATGTTATCCTCTGTGAGAAATTATGTTGTAGCTTTCAAAGCATGTAAAACAGTAAGTATTAAAGTATAGTAGAAAAGTAGTTGTTCGTGCTGTACTTTGTTTGCATACTATATGTTTCAGTTAGATATGAAGCAGCTGCCTGTTAGCTTAGCATAGGAAACAATTAATGTGGCTCTGTGCAAAGCTAAAGAACGATCTATCTAGCAGCAAGGATAATTAGCAGGAGGTTTGTTAATTGATTAGACAGAGCCAGGCTAGCTCCAGTCTTTATGCTAAGCTAAGCGACTGTGCTAACCAGCTGCTGGTTTTGAACTGGCATAAACTTCAGTTAAATATGACGCTACAGTTAGCAGCCCGTTAGCTTAGCTTAAAGAATGGATACAGGAGGAGGGAAACAACTTTAATGTGGCCCTGTGCAAATCTAAAACAATATCTACCTAGCAACAAACCACAGTTGTTTGCTAATGGTTTATACTTTAAACAAAACAAGGCTAGTGTCAGTCTTTATGCTAGGCTAAGTTACGAAGCTAACTAGCTGCTGATTTTCAATTTAAATCTAATATGAGCATGGTTTAAATCTTCATCTACCTCTCGAAATATACTTCAGTTAATTATGAGGATACAGTCAGCAACACGTTAGCTTAGCTTAAACAATTAAAACAGGGGGGAAACAACTAATGTGGCTCCGTGCAAAGCTAAACAAATATCTACCTAGTAACAAAGACAAATAATTAGCAGGAGGTTTGCTAATGGTTAAACCTACACAGAGCCAGGCTAGTTTCAGTTATGCTAAGCTAACCAGCGGCTAACCTAACATGAGCGTGGTTAAACCTTCTCCTCTAACTCTCGGCATATACTTCAATTAAATATGAGGCAACAGCCCGTTAGCTTCAAACAGGAACAACGTATGTGGCTCTGTGCAAAGTTAATACAATCTATCTAGCAGCAATGAAGGATACTTAGCAGGAGGTTTGCTAATTGATTAGCCAGAGCCAGGCTAGCTCCAGTCTTTATGCTAAGCTAAGCGACTGTGCTAACCAGCTGCTGGTTTTGAACTGGCATAAACTTGCTACAGTTAGCAGCCCGTTAGCTTAGCTTAAAGAATGGATACAGGAGGAGGGAAACAACTTTAATGTGGCCCTGTGCAAATCTAAAACAATATCTACCTAGCAACAAACCACAGTTGTTTGCTAATGGTTTATACTTTAAACAAAACCAGGCTAGTGTCAGTCTTTATGCTAGGCTAAGTTACGAAGCTAACTAGCTGCTGTTTTAAAATCTGGTTTAAATCTTGAAATGTGAAATGATTTCTCTTCACAGTTTTATGCGAAGGAGTTCTTCCTGGTGTGTGTGTAGTAATTCAGAGTCCAAAGTCGTGTTTTAGGAGGTAAAAGCCTAAACTGCTTTACGTCTTTGTAGAAAGGAGATCCAGCAGGAGCGTGAAGATAGCAAAGAAGCCCAAAACGGTCCTGAAGAAACCCAAACTCGTCCCCGAGAAGAAGCCGGCGGTTGTCAAGAAATCCAAACCTCGTGTGAAACACAGAGCGAGCCAATCGGAGGAGGCCGTCCCACGTATGTACGGAGATCTGTGTATCCAGCATGTCACATGGGTCACATGGTAGTGGCAAATAGTTGGGAGTGTTTCACTGACTCTCTGGGATTCGCTGTTTCACGAGAGTTCAGGTGATCTTTGAAGCTCTCGGAGACACGTCGCAAACCCACAGAGAAACACACCGTGAAGCTATCTGCTCATTTAGCGCTTTCCCAGATGTGAGTCATGTGATCCTCGAACTGAGGGGCTGCTGTATCTAAACTGCACTGCTGTCCTAAAGACTAACCGACAACAGATCTGTGACGAGAAGCTTCTCCTCTTCGGTGACACCTGTCGTCACTTAATCTGTAATCTTTAAATTACATGACATTGTGATACAGGCAGGGGTTAAATGTGTGTGTCAGCGACGTGCAGTCAGGGCAGGCACGGATTGACTTTTACCGGTGGCCATCTGTGTGTTCTGGAGAATCCACAGAACGGACGTCAACGGCTTGGTTCGCTGAAAAAAATCTACACAAGCTGTAGAGATTTTAACTATTGTGCTACGATATAAAATACGTCAGTAAATAAAACCCCACTGGTGAATTTAAAAATGGAGGTTGCTAATAAGTGTCTAAATGAGACGACTCAACGTCATCACGTCCAACATTAGCCTCCTTTAGCTTAGCGGTGGTGACGTGAAGTCATGTGACCGTGCTGTAGTTCCTTTATAGCCCAACATTAGCCACCTTTAGCTTAGCGGTGGTGACGTGAAGTCATGTGACCGTGCTGTAGTTCCTTTATAGCCCAACATTAGCCGCCTTTAGCTTAGCGGTGGTGACGTGAAGTCATGTGACCGTGCTGTAGTTCCTTTATAGCCCAACATTAGCCTCCTTTAGCTTAGCGGTGGTGACGTGAAGTCATGTGACCGTGCTGTAGTTCCTTTATAGCCCAACATTAGCCACCTTTAGCTTAGCGGTGGTGACGTGAAGTCATGTGACCGTGCTGTAGTTCCTTATAGCCCAACATTAGCCACCTTTAGCTTAGCGGTGGTGACGTGAAGTCATGTGACCGTGCTGTAGTTCCTTTATAGCCCAACATTAGCCACCTTTAGCTTAGCGGTGGTGACGTGAAGTCATGTGACCGTGCTGTAGTTCCTTTATAGCCCAACATTAGCCTCCTTTAGCTTAGCAGTGGTGACGTGAAGTCATGTGACCGTGCTGTAGTTCCTTTATAGCCCAACGTTAGCCGCCTTTAGCTTAGCGGTGGTGACGTGAAGTCATGTGACCGTGCTGTAGTTCCTTTATAGCCCAACATTAGCCGCCTTTAGCTTAGCGGTGGTGACGTGAAGTCATGTGACCGTGCTGTAGTTCCTTTATAGCCCAACATTAGCCTCCTTTAGCTTAGCGGTGGTGACGTGAAGTCATGTGACCGTGCTGTAGTTCCTTTATAGCCCAACATTAGCCACCTTTAGCTTAGCGGTGGTGACGTGAAGTCATGTGACCGTGCTGTAGTTCCTTTATAGCCCAACATTAGCCACCTTTAGCTTAGCGGTGGTGACGTGAAGTCATGTGACCGTGCTGTAGTTCCTTTATAGCCCAACATTAGCCGCCTTTAGCTTAGCGGTGGTGACGTGAAGTCATGTGACCGTGCTGTAGTTCCTTTATAGCCCAACATTAGCCTCCTTTAGCTTAGCGGTGGTGACGTGAAGTCATGTGACCGTGCTGTAGTTCCTTTATAGCCCAACATTAGCCACCTTTAGCTTAGCGGTGGTGACGTGAAGTCATGTGACCGTGCTGTAGTTCCTTTATAGCCCAACATTAGCCACCTTTAGCTTAGCGGTGGTGACGTGAAGTCATGTGACCGTGCTGTAGTTCCTTCATAGCCCAACGTTAGCTTCTTACTTCAGAAATCATAAAGTGGTTAACATGGAGATGATCCTGCTGAACTAAACGTGTAAGTATCATAAATGTTGTGCTCGACACAGAGATTATTTCTACAATAATCAAAAACGACATGGAGGAATCCCATTGGACCAGGGAGACGATGCCTTCGTGGTTGACCTACAAACATTCTTCATAAATGCATCACTTTATAGCTTCAATAGTTTGTGGCTGGCAGCAACGAGGACACTTTTAAAGATCTCAGCAACACTCTGAGTCCTGCAGCTCCACAGAGATCCAGCTGGACTTCAGGGCTGGAGAGGGGAGAGGGTCTTTCTGAGAAGCCCCCCCCCACATTTATTTAAACTGTAAAGCTCTCCGGCAGGAAGAGGCGTGTGAACTGAGCTGACCTGCAGACAATGAGAGTCTCTGTGAGGCTGCAGAGGACGCTTGAACACATCTGTTTTCCGTTCCTCTAAAGTGCTGCTTTAATGCTATATACTGCAATACCTGTGCTTTACATAACATGCAAATGTATAAGACATTAACAGACAGTTTCATTCTTCTTTCCTCAGGGTTTCATCTCTAAGCTCTCACAAGGTCAAGTGACTGGACATGTGTTTGATAATATATATATATATATGTGTACATCTGAGCGTGTCTATGTACTGCAGTACTTGTCATTAGAGTATATCCTGGAGCAAAGGGACTTGAACTTATATGAGTTATCAAGGCAGGTTTATTATATAGCACTTTTCAACACGAGGCAATTCAAAGCGTTCAGTCGTTAACCTGCACCAGAATGCGTTGCTGCTGTCATCAGGAACCAGCGCTGGAACAAAAGTGAAAATATTCAACACATATCCCTCAGAGGAATCGATGTATTCCCTAAAGGACACTCAGGACTTGGACTGCTTTCACTTGTTCTCCGTGATGACTCTGATCCGTAACACTAACAGCTAACCCCTGTGGCTTCCTCCCTGCTGCTACTCCTTCAGTGTCCTCTGAATAACTCCCTGTGTGTTGTGTCCTAAAGAGTGTCCTCCTCTGGGTCTGGAGTCTCTGAAGGTCAAAGACCACCAGCTGAGCGCTTCCTCCTCCAGGAGACGAGGACTCGGGCCTCACCGCGGCAGACTCAACATCCAGGTATCAAACCAAAGTGTTCCCACGGCGCTGAATGGCTGACGGCTCTCAGCGAGATGTAGACAATCTGTTAGCAACTGAAAACAAAATCAATATGATATTCCAGTGACGTGTGTACGGACTAACGGGGAAGGGTTATAAAGGCTGCAAACAAGGACTCTTGGATGTAAAGGATGTGAGAAAATAACTCAAAGCACAAGAAAAACAAAGTGTAGTCTGTTTTCAACTATACCATATTAACATCCCTGTGTGTCTGTGCCTGTGTGTGTGTGTGTGTGTGTCTCTGTGTGTGTCTGTGTGTGTGTCTGTGCCTGTGTGTTTGTGTCTGTGTGTGTGCCTGTGTGTGTGTGTGTCTATGTATGTGTCTGTGTGTGTCTGTGTGTGTGTGTGCATGTGTGCGTGTGTGTGTCTGTCTGTGTGTGTGCCTGTTTGTGTGTCTCTGTGTGTGTGTTTGTGTGCCTGTGTGTGTGTCTGTCTCTGTGTGTGTGTGCATGTGTGTGCCTGTGTGTGTGTGTGTGTGCCTGTTTGTGTGTCTGTGTGTGTGTATCTGTGTGTGTGTGCCTGTGTGTGTGTGTGCCTGTGTGTCTGTCTGTGTGTGTACCTGTGTGTGTACCTGTGTGTGTGTGTGTGTGTACCTGTGTGTGTGTGTCTCTGTGTGTGTACCTGTGTGTGTGTGTGTGTGTGTGTGTGTGTGTGTGTGTGTCTCTCTCTGTGTGTGTGTGTGTGTACCTGTGTGTGTGTGTGTCTCTGTGTGTGTACCTGTGTGTGTGTGTGTGTGTGTGTGTCTCTCTGTGTGTGTGTGTGTGTGTGTGTGTGTCTCTGTGTGTGTACCTGTGTGTGTGTGCGCCTGTGTGTGTGTCTCTGTGTGTGTGTCTGTGTGTGTGTCTCTGTGTGTACCTGTGTGTGCACCTGTGTGTGTGTGTGTGTGTGCGTGTGTGTGTGTGTGTGTGTGTGTGTGTCAGTCGGGTATAGAGGACGGGGATATCTACGATGGCGGCTGGTGCTCTCGGCTCAGAGACCGGAGCCAGTGGCTGCAGGTCGACGCTCTCAAACTGACCCGTTTCACGGGAGTGGTCCTGCAGGGCCGCGCCTCCATCTGGAGGTCAGTCTGAGGACACGATACAGCTCCCCGTAGAGACACGACGATAGCAAAGAATAGACACTTAGGCTAAAGGTCCAACGAGGAACGTGTGCATGAAAGCAGATGCTTTGAGAGCGTGCTGCAGAGCATCCTTGCTTCCTCAAAGGGCCCATTGCACGAATGAAAGACTTCCACCGAGATAAGATACGATGGTTCTTCAATCAATACTATGAAACACTGTGGTCGCACAGGGCCTTGCATAAGATTATTAATTTGTTTGCCTGAATTGAATTTATAGATATTTTATATTTATCGATATATAATATTATAATTATTATATAAAATAATCAATTCAATTTGTTTTCGTATACTTAAAAAAACTTGGCACAGGTCATTTTCGCCCGACTCATGCATCAAAGGGTTAATGTTGTAAAATGTGATACCTTTGTAACGACCACCATTGGGTTCCTTGACCCTGAACATGTAGGTTTAGAAGTTAAAATCAATGTTTATTATTATTATTATTATTTAGAAGCCGAGATATTACAAAACCTACATTTTACGGCGGCCATTTTGAAAATTCCAAGATGGCCGCCATATAGACATCTGGGCAAATGGCCGCCATGGATTTTCTGAATCCTTATACAATACCCTTTCCAAAAATGTATAGTTTAGCAAATCCCCACGAAAGTTAAAATCAAGTTATAATGAACCTGATATCTTATCTTATCGACATCTGATCTGAAACAAATAGATGTTTCCAGAACAATAAATGCCCGTGATGCAGTTATTGAAGTTAAGAATAATAAGTTCCCCTGACGGACCTATCTTTCCATTTCCCACAATATCTTTTAACGTTATTATAGTTTTCTTTAAATAGTTCTGTGTTTTTAGTTCTCGTTTCACTCTGATGTGCGCACCATGACACCGAGGCGATGCCTGGTGATAAACCTGGTTCTGGTTCTGATGCTTAATACGTTGGAGAGACGCATTTTGGACGTTTGTACCTATATTGTGTTTGTGTACACCGAAACAAATGGCTTGCGTGTGAAAACCAGCTCAACACCTGGTTCTGATTGGAAGAGTGCTTGAGGATATGATGTCTATCATGTGACATGTGTTCCCGTGCAGCTGGAACCTGGTGTATTCCTACAAAGTCCAGTTCAGCAACGACACGCTGGTCTGGAGGCCGGCGGCGAACGGGACCCGAGAGGCGGTGAGTAATCAAGAGACTTATTAACATTCAAGCTGATGTCTCCGTCTTCTCTTTCTCCTTCCACGTCTTCTCCTTCCACGTCTTCTCCTTCCACGCTGCTCTCCAGCCACGGACGTTCTTCTCCAAAGACGCTGTGCACACACTCAGGGAACACACATTCAAATGGAAACATAAGACCGTTCAATGAGAGAAAAATAATAAAATATAATAATAGAACTTCCTAAACAATCTTCAATGCTGTCAACAATTAGAAAATAGCTATTTATTTGACCTTCAGAATTTTGATAAACTACGAAGGTTTCTCATTTCTCTAATTCCCCTCCTAGACTCCTCTCTCCTCGACTCCCCTCCTCGACTCCTATCCCCGTGTCTTAGTCCCGCCCACAGGAGATGCGAGCGGAGGAGTCGAAGGGGGGGAACCGAGGAGAGAGGAGTCGAGGAGAGAGGAGGGGAACCAAGGAGAGAGGAGTCAAGGAGAGAGGAGTCGAGGAGGGGAACCGAGGAGAGAGGAGAGAGGAGGGGAACCGAGGAGAGAGGAGAGAAGAGGGGAACCGAGGAGAGAGGAGGGGAACCGAGGAGAGAGGAGTCGAGGAGGGGAACCGAGGAGAGAGGAGGGGAGTCGAGGAGAGAGGAGTCGAGGAGGGGAACCGAGGAGAGAGGAGTCGAGGAGGGGAACCGAGGAGAGAGGAGGGGAACCGAGGAGAGAGGAGGGGAACCGAGGAGAGAGGAGTCGAGGAGGGGAACCGAGGAGAGAGGAGGGGAACCGAGGAGAGAGGAGTCGAGGAGGGGAACCGAGGAGAGAGGAGAGAGGAGGGGAACCGAGGAGAGAGCAGTCGAGGAGGGGAACCGAGGAGAGAGGAGGGGAACCGAGGAGGGGGAGAGAGGAGAGAGGAGGGGAACCGAGGAGAGAAGAGAGAGGAGGGGAACCGAGGAGAGAGGAGGGGAACCGAGGAGAGAGGAGGACGAGGAGAGGAGTCGAGAGGGAGAGAGAGAGATGAAACGAGGAGAGAGGAGTCGAGGAGGGGAAACCGAGGAGAGAGGAGAGAGGAGGGGAACCGAGGAGAGAGGAGTCGAGGAGGGAAACCGAGGAGAGAGGAGGGGAACCGAGGAGGAGAGTGGGAGGAGGGGGAGGAGGAGAGAGGAGGGGAACCGAGGAGCGAGGAGAGAGAGGGAACCGAGGAGAGAGAGTCGAGGGGGGAACCAAGGGAGAGAGAGAGGAGGGGAACCGAGGAGAGAGGAGTAGGAGAGAGGAGTCGAGGAGGGGAACCGAGGAGAGAGGAGTCGAGGAGGGGAACCGAGGAGAGAGGAGTCGAGGAGGGAAAATTAGAGAAATGAGAAACCTTCTTTGTGTTTCTGTAATATTTGGTGAACCTGAGCTTTTATGGAACGAGTCACAAAATGAAAAAAAAAAAGTCTGAAAGAGTTTAACATTTAAATCAAAACAAGCCTCCGTAACGATATTAAGTGGAGGTTAATAAGTTCATTAAAGAATCAGGAATCAAGAGTGTGAAACAAACAACAACAAACCACACTAGCCATGGTTACAACAACAACAACAACAACAACAACAACGTGGTGACGGTTGTGTACGGAATGTCGTGATTTAAAAACACAACCCTGTAACAACTCATAACATCGAATAGGCCTAATGGGAGGGCTGTGAAACTAGCTGGAGCTTTGCAGATCAGATGTATTTGCATCGGCGCGTTAAATAACTGGATAAATAAAAACGTGTTTCTGTAATATTCTAAAAACCTGTGACTTCTTGTTTTAAAAGAACAAGAAAAGTTAAAAAACGAACAATTCAAAACGGGGACGGAGAGTTCTGCAAGCAAAAGATCAAATCACAACAACAGAACTACAGTAGCCATGGCAACACCAACGACATCACCGTGGTGATTCGGTTGTGTACGGAATGTCGTGATTCGAAAACTGAAATCGACGGTTAGTGCTCAGCTTTCATCGTCACACCTTCAGCGCAGCACTGACGAACATCCGGCTCCTGAATGCAGACGGTAGTTCAGTTCGTCCAGCAGCGCCTCGTCCCCCGGGCGGAGACTCTGACCAATAGGATGGAGGCTCTGAAACACAGGATGGTGGACAGGAAGACCGGCGCTGAGGACAGAAAGACCGGCGCTGAGGACAGAAAGACCGGCGCTGAGGACAGAAAGACCGGCGCTGAGGACAGAAAGACCAGCGCTGAGGACAGACAGACCGGCGCTGAGGACAGGGAGGCAGCCGTCAGGTTTGTGGCTCAGAGGATGCTGGGAGACAGGAAGGAGGAAGAGGAGGAGGAAGAGGAAGATCTGTGCTTCAACAAACTCTTCACCTTCATCAGCGGCCTGCAGGACAAGCAGTGGGAGAACCTCAGGGACCAGATGAGAGAACCGGTGAGTCCCCATTCACTAGCTGTCCCTGAGACTGGACATAGAGAGAGTATTCAAAGTACACACTGCAGTACAGGAAGCAGAGGGGGTACTTGAGTCAAAGTAGAAGTACTCAGGTCTGCTACTTTAGTAAAAGTAGAAGTACTCAGGTCTTGTGGTAAAAGTAGAAGTACTCAGATTTTGTACTTGAGTAAAAGTAGAAGTACTCAGATCTGCTACTTTAGTAAAAGTAGAAGTACTCAGGTCTTGTACTTGAGGAAAAGTAGAAGAAGTACTCAGATCTGGCAATTGAGTAAAAGTAGAAGTACTCAGATTTGCTACTTTAGTGAAAGTAGAAGTACTCAGATCTGCTACTTTAGTAAAAGTAGAAGTACTCAGGTCTTGCAATTGAGTAAAAGTAGAAGTACTCAGATCATGTACTTGAGTAAAAGTCGAAGTACTCAGATCATGTACTTGAGTAAAAGTAGAAGTAGTCAGATCTTGTACTTGAGTAAAAGTAGAAGTACTCAGGTCTTGTACTTGAGTAAAAGTAGAAGTACTCAGATTTGCTACTTTAGTGAAAGTAGAAGTACTCAGATCTGCTACTTTAGTAAAAGTAGAAGTACTCAGATCTTGCAATTGAGTAAAAGTAGAAGTACTCAGATCTTGTACTTGAGTAAAAGTAGAAGTACTCAGATCTTGTACTTGAGTAAAAGTAGAAGTACTCAGATTTGTACTTGAGTAAAAGTAGAAGTACTCAGATATTGTACTTTAGTAAAAGTAGAAGTACTCAGATATTGTACTTTAGTAAAAGTAGAAGTACTCAGATCTTGTACTTTAGAAAAAGTAGAAGTACTCAGATATTTACTTTAGTAAAAGTAGAAGTACTCAGATCTTGTACTTGAGTACAAGTAGAAGTACTCAGATCTTGTACTTGAGTAAAAGTAGAAGTACTCAGATCATGTACTTGAGTAAAAGTCGAAGTACTCAGATCATGTACTTGAGTAAAAGTAGAAGTAGTCAGATCTTGTACTTGAGTAAAAGTAGAAGTACTCAGGTCTTGTACTTGAGTAAAAGTAGAAGTACTCAGATTTGCTACTTTAGTGAAAGTAGAAGTACTCAGATCTGCTACTTTAGTAAAAGTAGAAGTACTCAGATCTTGCAATTGAGTAAAAGTAGAAGTACTCAGATCTTGTACTTGAGTAAAAGTAGAAGTACTCAGATCTTGTACTTGAGTAAAAGTAGAAGTACTCAGATATTGTACTTTAGTAAAAGTAGAAGTACTCAGATATTGTACTTTAGTAAAAGTAGAAGTACTCAGATCTTGTACTTTAGAAAAAGTAGAAGTACTCAGATATTGTACTTTAGAAAAAGTAGAAGTACTCAGATATTGTACTTGAGTACAAGTAGAAGTACTCAGGTCTTGTACTGAGTAAAAGTAGAAGTACTCAGGTCTTGTACTTGAGTAAAAGTAGAAGTACTCAGATCTTGTTCTTGAGTAAAAGTAGAAGTAGGCTACTCAGATCTTGTAAAGTCTGATTTAAGAGTTGATTATATTTCACATCATTAATAAACTAAACGAACAGTACTTGAGTAAATGTACTTAAAATACATATAATTGAAATCACGAGAGCCACTAATTTGCCCATAGCTAGCTAGTTAGCTAAACATTTGCTAGCAAGCTTGTTGTAGCTTACGTTAGCTTAGGTAGCTAACTTTAGCTAGGCCTATACGCTAAGGTAAAATAGCTCACCAGTTAGATATAGCTACCATTAGAGCTTTAGGACACACGTCACCTGCAGCTCGAGCTGGCTGCTGCTCGAGATGTAGAATCCAGCTTCTGTTTCACTCGACCTGTTTCTGAGAAGGCAGCCGTTTCTACTTGAGACGTGTCTGTTCCTTTCGGGACTCCACGTGCTCCGTGTTTTGATGTTAATCTTTCTGCCTCATGTCCTTATTGTGTTCATGTTTCTGTGGTCTTCATTTCAACTTGTGTTCTTTCTTGAGTTCGAACTTTGTGAATTATATTTCTGTGAAAGGTGCTATCCTAAATAAGCGCATTGTGATGACATGCACCTGCTCTCCTCCTCCAGCTGACGCAGGCTCACCTGGCTCAGGTGTCCAGGAGGATCGTCACGGTCGTCTCTGAGCTCGTTCTGCAGGTTCTGGTTCCGGTTCTGATGGACCAGCTGCAGCCTGGAGACCCTTCAGAGGGTCCTACCTGCACGTAGGAACATGCACCTGTCACTCATACATAATATAATAAGCCTCTTAATGCCAAATTATCCCAAAGTGTGTTTAAAAAACTTACTTCAGAAATAAATACAAATTAGCCTGATATTTTCTTTTTAACACAGATGTCATTTCATTATTAAGTCACTCAGGGAAACAGGACATCATAAGCGTTCCCATAAAGCCTTGTTTGTTGGATTCAAAGTGAATGGGGCGACAGTAAGATATTCTATAATCGTTCTTAATGAAAAAAAAATATATTGACTGTTCATTTATTAGAAATGCCGAACTTGATTTTTAAAACTGTCCAGAGTGAGGATTTAGTAATGTTTCCCTGTTGGATATTTATTTTATATTTTGTATTTAATGTTGGTCAGAAAAAAACAGCAATATTTACACTGAACAAAAATATAAACACTTTTGTTTCTGCTTCCATTCTTCATGAGATGAACTCAAAGATCTAAAACATGTTCTATAAACACAAAATAACCATTTCTCTCAAATATTGTTCACAAATCTGAAAGAATGTGTGACAGTGAGCACTTCTCCTTTGCCGAGATAATCCATCCCACCTCACAGGTGTGGCATATCAAGATGCTGATCAGACAGCATGATTATTGCACAGGTGTGCCTTAGGCTGGCCACCATAAAAGGCCACTCTGAAACGTGCAGCTTTGCTTTATTGGGGGAGTCTGGGGGGGTCCGAAAACCAGTCAGTATCTGGTGTGAGGGGTAGGGTTAGGGGTAGGGGTAGGGGTAGGGGTAGGGTAATGTTGTGAATCGAGTGGCCTGTGTTCGTCGTCCATAACATACGCCTGCCCATACCATAACCCCACCACCACCATGGGCCACTCGATTCACAACATTACCCTACCCCTACCCCTCACACCAGATACTGCCTGGTTTCCGGACCCCCCCAGACCCCCCCCAATAAAGCAGAACTGCACGTTTCAGAGTGGCCTTTTATGGTGGCCAGCCTAAGGCACACCTGTGCAATAATCCTGCTGTCTGATCAGCATCTTGATATGCCACGCCTGTGAGGTAGCAAAAACAAAAGTGTTGCGTTTATATTTTTGTTCAGTGTAGATTTATCTTTGATTTGGTAACTTTTCCTAGTTTACTTTTTACACAATCAAATAATTAGAAGATTAACAGAAATATTCTTTTCACCCCAGTCTAAAAAGTGAATCAGCTGTTTTATTCGTGACTCTATTCGTAATCCAATAAACAAGAGAGATGGTCACCCGGAGCCCTGGACATAAGCTTGTATTAACGAATATCAAGTTATTACGAATTAAATTGCAACGTGTGCTTAAACTAACGGATACACGTTTGTTTTGCAGATCCTCCGTTGAAGAATTTCTCTTGGAGTCTTCAGGGAGCTCGTCCTCGCACACCGAAGACTGTTTGGATCCGGAGGTGACGTGTGCAGACGTGAAGCAGAGGGAAAGCAACTTCGGCCCAGTCCTCCTCTCAGGCGTGACGAGTGACGTGTCCAGATATTCGGACACGAGCGACCTGGAGAGTCTGCACGAGTTTTACTGCTGCTGGGTGCCGTTCGTCCAAGAGAAGCTCCAGGGCTTCCCCGTCAGAGTGCGAGAGGCCCTGAAGAGGATCAGGAATAACGAGGTATGGCGTCTAAACACTCGCTGCCACACGACAATCCTCCACATCCTGCCCAGACACGCTTCATCTTGTTCGGTCAAAACATCGTATTTTGAGTCGTATCTCGAGGAAGCTTGCTTCTTTTCACCAGCTAACGAAAACCTTTATCTAAACATCCCGTCTTATTTCAATAATTCTCACAAAGCTCATGTTCACGTGTTCTATTGGCAGATTTTGACTTATTTCAAGTGAAAACAGCTCGTTTTCAGTGTATTTTTACGTATCTGCCACGATGGTTTTGTTGCACGACTAAATACTGACAACGTCTACATCAGGAGAGTCAAACTCAATTTCATCGCGGGCCACATTAGCATTGTGGTTGCACTCAAAGGGCCGGTTGTAACTTTAAGACTATATAAAAAATACATATATAAATATTTAATATATATAAAATAATGTATTATATTACCCTATCGGATAGGATAATAACTACATAATTAACTACGCCTGAAAGCAGAAGTCTACGGCAAATAATTGCAAGTCTCTTCAGTGAGAATGTTCACAAAATGATTTAAAAAGAAAAGCCGAAAAAAAAGAAGTGACATTTTGAAAAAAGTCAAGTAAAAAAAAAGTCAAATTCTGAGAGAAAAAATCAGATTTGAGATGCATTGTGGGACATGTAGTTTATGGGCAACGTGCTTCTGTAAATCGGCATGTAACCGTATAATAAACATATTCTATTCTTTGCAAGCTCTTGTGGGGCCGCATGAAATCAAGTCGCGGGCCGGATTTGGCCCTCGGGCCTTGAGTTTGACACCCCTGGTCCACATGAACTACGCGTCCCGTAGACGTTGCTCTGTTAGTGGACAGTTTGATTATTGTGCTGCCGTGTATTCGTGTACACAACAATGTCCTTCAGGAGGATTAAGTCTTATCTTATCTTAGGTAGCACCGCAGGAGGCGACCCCTGATACCGGAGACGCTTCACCTGCTCGCGACGCGACTCGGCAGAAGACTTTCACGCACGACGAGGTGCTGCAGGAGTTGCTGACGAGCTCGCTGATGATGTTGAGCTCGTGCTGCATCGAGGCGAGGGTCACGTCCAGCGAGCCGTACAGAGAGACGGTTCTCCCTCTGGCCTCGAAGATCCTGGAAGCTGTGGCGCTGAGAGCCAATCAGCTGTTCGAGGGACAACGAGAGGCGGAGGGTTCAGAAGATGTCACCGTGACCGAGGAGCAGGTCGCCGCCGCAGCGCTGCTCGTCACGAAAGACCTGCGGGACACGATTAAGGATTTCTTCGACAACCCCAAAAAGGACGAGGACGGAGAGGCGGGATCCTCCGGCTTCGCGTCCGTCGAAGGAAGACGGGAGAGCAGCGAAGTCGCCGGGTCGAAAGACGTGGAGGAAATGGTGCAGTTTCTCCTGGACGAAGCGCAGGGCAAGACGAAGGACGGCTCGCGGGGACATTCGACGTCCCCCGGTCTCAGTGTGACCACGCGCCCGCGGTGGACTTGTGGCAGAGGATTATCAATTTCTTCACCATCCCAAAAGAGGCTTTGGACCAGCTGTCGGACGACGACGAAGAAGAAGAGGAGGAGGAAGAGCAGGGGACATTGTCGGACGGTCTCTCCGTCAGCGAGTCCGGATCGCAGGGGTCCAGCAACATCATGCCGGAGGCGGTTCAGTGTCTCCTGAGGGACGCCGAGGGGGGAGAAGGCGCCCTGAAGGGTCTGGAGGACCTGATCAGTCAAGACAGGCTGTTCCACTTCTCCAAGTCGCTGGCGGACAAGCTCACGGACATGTTCAACCAGCAGACGCACGGCAAGACGCCCTTCCTGGACGAGGGCCGGCACGCGTGGTCCGACTCGGAGCTCTGCAAGCCGGGCAAGATGTTCCCCATCGCGGCCGTCTTCGAGCCCTCTGAGCAGGTGAGCGGTGTCCCCTCTCCTTCGTGTCTCTTCTACATCAACATGTGTCCCCTCTTCTTCATGTCTCTTCTACATCAACATGTGTCCCCTCTTCTCCATGTCTCTTCTAATCACATGGTCCCTCTTCTTCGTGTCTCTTCAACATGTGTCCCCTCTTCTTCATGTCTCTTCTACATCAACATGTGTCCCCTCTTCTCCATGTCTCTTCTACATCAACATGTGTCCCCTCTTCTCCATGTCTCTTCTACATCAACATGTGTCCCCTCTTCTCCGTGTCTCTTCTACATCAACATGTGTCCCCTCTTCTTCGTGTCTCTTCTACATCAACATGTGTCCCCTCTTCTTCGTGTCTCTTCTACATCAACATGTGTCCCCTCTTCTCCATGTCTCTTCTACATCAACATGTGTCCCCTCTTCTTCGTGTCTCTTCAACATGTGTCCCCTCTTCTTCATGTCTCTTCTACATCAACATGTGTCCCCTCTTCTCCATGTCTCTTCTACATCAACATGTGTCCCCTCTTCTCCATGTCTCTTCTACATCAACATGTGTCCCCTCTTCTTCATGTCTCTCCTACATCAACATGTGTCCCTCTTCTTCATGTCTCTTCTACATCAACATGTGTCCCCTCTTCTTCACGTCTCTTCGACATCAACATGTGTCCCCTCTTCTTCATGTCTCTTCTACATCAACATGTGTCCCCTCTTCTTCACGTCTCTTCTACATCAACATGTGTCCCCTCTTCTTCACGTCTCTTCTACATCAACATGTGTCCCCTCTTCTTCGTGTCTCTTCTACATCAACATGTGTCCCCTCTCTCCAATCTCTTCTTCATCAACATGTGTCCCCTCTCTCGTGTCTCTTCTACATCAACATGTGTCCCCTCTTCTTTCGTGTCTCTTCTACTCAACATGTGTCCCCTCTTCTCCTGTCTCTCTACATTCAACATGTGTCCCTCTTCTTCATGTCTCTTCTACATCAACATGTGTCCCTCTTCTTAATGTCTCTTCTACATCAACATGTGTCCCCTCTTCTTCGTGTCTCTTCTACATCAACATGTGTCCCCTCTTCTCCATGTCTCTTCTACATCACCATGTGTCCCCTCTTCTTTCATGTCTCTTCTACATCAACATGTTTCCCCTCTTCTTCGTGTCTCTTCTACATCAACATGTGTCCCCTCTTCTTCGTGTCTCTTCTACATCAACATGTGTCCCCTCTTCTTCATGTCTCTTCTACATCAACATGTGTCCCCTCTTCTTCGTGTCTCTTCTACTATCAACATGTGTCCCCTCTTCTCCACGTCTCTCTTCATCAACATGTGTCCCCTCTTCTCCACGTCTCTTCTTCATCAACATGTGTCCCCTCTTCTTCGTGTCTCTTCTACATCAACATGTGTCCCCTCTTCTTCACGTCTCTTCTACATCAACATGTGTCCCCTCTTCTTCGTGTCTCTTCTACATCAACATGTGTCCCCTCTTCTTCATGTCTCTTCTACATCAACATGTGTCCCCTCTTCTTCATGTCTCTTCTACATCAACATGTGTCCCCTCTTCTTCATGTCTCTTCTACATCAACATGTGTCCCCTCTGTGGAAAGAGACTCTGAAAGTTTCAGGAACAAAGATTTTCTCTCTTTTTGATCCATTTCTATAAAAATCTGTCTGAAAATGAGCTGATCAGATTTTGGCCACTTTATGATGTCATAACGATGTGTTGTCTTGGTAACCATTAGCCAATCAGCAGCCAAGGTAACCCCCCCCTTATCACCTGAATCTCCTCTAGAGGGGCGTGGGGAGGGGCTCTTTATTTTCATCTAAAGTAACAGACAGAGAATCAGCACTTTGGAAACAGGGCTGAAACAGAGGGGATTATGGGTAATGCTGCAATGATCTGTTTGGTGTTTCAGCCAATCAGAGACAGGCTCTGGATATATCTGAGACCTGGGGTATATTGATGAGAACAGGATGATAGGGGACCTTTAAAGTCTGCATGTGTGCATGTGTCTGTTGATTGTGTATATAGGATATTTGTATACATATTTGTATATTTGTACTCGGTCTGTACACACAAAGTGAAAGATTGACAATGAAGTTGACTTTGACTCTCTTGAGGTGTACTCGTTCGTGGAGGAGGCGGGTGAAGCTCCTTCTGAAGTCCCTGGTCTTCCCTCCTCCCTCGTGGGGGATGGGTCACGTGATCAGAGTGCAAAGCGACGCCAAAGCCGCCGCCGACCGGGCCGAGTCTGTGGAGAAGTACGAGGCGGTGATGGAGGACTACCGGAGGATGATGAACGAGCAGGTGATCGGCTCGCTGGGCAACAAGTCCGACTCCTGGCCCCGGCTGGGGGTCTCGGAGCAAAACAAAAAGAGGAACATCGTCTACTTCCTGCAGACGCTTCAGGACAAGGTGAAGAAGACTCTGACCAGGAAGGACGTCTGAGCAGTCTTCAGAGGAGTCTTCGACGAGCTGCAAACGACAGCCCGTTCCCTTTCAATAAACACGATATATGAAGATAAAGAAGTGTTTCTGTGTTCCTGTGCTGGGGTTCGGAGGGGGGGGGGGGCGGTGGAGCCGGATAAACAAAATGGCTGCTCTGTTAGTGGACAGTGTTATTATTGTTATGCTGCTGCTGTATCTCTGTAACTCTGACACAACTGTTTCCTTCAGGATGAATGAAGTCCTGTCTGATTTTATCTGCAGATGTAGTTGGTGAATGAAATCAGGGATTACAGGACACACTATTGTCTGGTTTATTTGTACTCAATTCATCAAATAACTTAAACATATAAATGGACATATTAGCCCTGAAAGAGAATGAGCTGTTTCATAGTTTTGCTTTGATGGAGGATGTGACTCTTTTGAAGGTGGGGTAGGTAATGTTGGAGAAACCGGAGCATGCTAGCTTAGCTTGGTAGCTTCAGCCAAACTAAGCTAGCGCCGCCTCTTTGCCCTTATTTGGAGCAGGCGGGAGTTGAACTCTGACGTCACTGTGGAGCCGTTAGTGGCCGACTCAGCCCACTAAGGGCTTCACGGCAACTCTGCAGAATCCTATGGGTGACAGCACGGACCCTACGTCCATTTCCAGTCTATAGGAGGGAGAAACCGGCTCGAGTGCGCTAGAATTTGAAAATACACAACCCGGAGAAAAGCTGCCCCTTCCTCACAGAGCCCCTCCTCCAACACCCACGAACGCGCACATGACCAATGAGGGCACGAGGTAAGTCTGTGCCCCGATGGAAGGCTGACAGGCAGGTAGGCCATCCAGTTCCTTTAGCCGGCTCAGATGATTGGTCGTGCTTTTTACAGCGCCACGGCTTCCACAGATGATATTTATGTATTTATTGTCAAAGCACTTCAGATATTCATTGCTATCGGGATGGAATATAACGAGTGTTTCTGAAGTGAATTACCTACCCCACCTTTAACATTACATTACATTTAGCTGACGCTTTTATCCAAAGCGACTTACAATAAGTACATTCGACCAGGAAGACACAACCTTGAAGAAAAACAGAATCATAAAGTACATCAGGTTTCATAGAGCCAAGTATTTCAAGTGCTACTCAACTGGCTATAGATAAGCCAGTCCTTTAAGAAACATATCATAGAAATGGTTTCCTGGAGCCCTAGAAATAATCTTTTATTGGCGAACACACAGCTGGTCCGAACATGTATTTGGTGAATAATGGAAACAGTGCCTTGCTCAAGGGCACCACGGCAGGACAGGAGGTGAACTGGGACGTCTCCAACACTCCATATTTTAGGTCTGGTCGGGGACTTGAACCGGCGACCCTACGGCTCCCAGTCCAAGCCCCTGAGCCACTGCCATCTGAGTGAAGATGGCAAACCAATGATTTTAAGATTTAAAAGAAAGAAATGCATCAACAACGAATGATTTTGTTTATTTTATGAGCACCAGAAAAAGGGACTTGTCGGTAGATATTTAAATGTTTTATCTACTAAGAGATGATATAATGAGTACAAATATACGAATATAATGATTAAATATGAATTTAAACTGGATTAGAATAATTTAGTTGTTGAAATACACCACAAAAAACGACAAAAAACATGCACTGCTTACATTTAAAAGTTATGATCAATTAACGAAATTCGAAAATTCAAGGACACATCTGAATACTTCCTCCACCTCCGATCTTTCTGAACACCTGTGTTTCACCGGACCCACGTTAGGCTAAATCACCCTAAATATAATTATATACACACATAGGACAATAAGTAATTTCACTTTTTATACCTTAAGTACATTTGCTGAAATACTTTTGTACTTTTACTTAAGAAAGATTTTGAATGCAGGACTTTTACTGTTAAGGAAGTATTTTAACAATACAGTAGTGATACTTGTACTCAAGCATCTGAATACTTCCTCCAGCTCATTTTGTGTGCTTCACCACCTGTCCAGATATTCACCGGGAACCAGAACCTTGAGACTCCGGTCCTGGCTCTCTTCAACACGTCCACTGTGGCCCGTTACCTCCGGATCAATCCTCAGAGCTGGTACCAGAACGGGTCGCTGGGACACATCTGCCTGCGAGCCGAGGTGCTGGGCTGCGCTGTGCCAGGTACAGGAGGACAGATAACGATTATGATGGGAAGACACCTGTCGCAGAAATGTATCATGAGTCTCATTTAATTATTATATGCAGAGGTGGGAAGTATTGGAGTACAAATACTTAGTTACATCTTTCTGGTATCAGTACTTTACTTCACTACTTATTTTTCTGACGACTTTTTACTTTGACTTCTTTTGAACACTAATACCTGTACTTTCTACTTTTTACATGTTGAACCCAAATACCTGTACTTTCTACTTCTTACATGTTGAACACAATACCTGTACTTTCTACTTCTCACATGTTGAACTCAAATACCTGTACTTTCTACTTTTTACATGTTGAACCCAAATACCTGTACTTTCTACTTCTTACATGTTGAACCCAAATACCTGTACTTTCTACTTCTTACATGTTGAACCCAAATACCTGTACTTTCTACTTCTTACATGTTGAACACAAATACCTGTACTTTCTACTTCTCACATGTTGAACTCAAATACCTGTACTTTCTACTTCTCACATGTTGAACTCAAATACCTGTACTTTCTACTTCTTACATGTTGAACTCAAATACCTGTACTTTCTACTTCTTACATGTTGAACACAAATACCTGTACTTTCTACTTCTCACATGTTGAACTCAAATACCTGTACTTTCTACTTCTTACGTGTTGAACACAAATACCTGTACTTTCTACTTCTTACGTGTTGAACACAATACCTGTACTTTATACTTCTCACATGTTGAACACAAATACCTGTACTTTCTACTTCTCACATGTTGAACTCAAATACCTGTACTTTCTACTTCTCTTATGTTGAACTCAAATACCTGTACTTTCTACTTCTTACATGTTGAACTCAAATACCTGTACTTTCTACTTCTCACATGTTGAACCCAAATACCTGTACTTTCTACTTCTTACATGTTGAACACAAATACCTGTACTTTCTACTTCTCTTATGTTGAACTCAAATACCTGTACTTTCTACTTCTTACATGTTGAACTCAAATACCTGTACTTTATACTTCTCACATGTTGAACACAAATACCTGTACTTTCTACTTCTCACATGTTGAACTCAAATACCTGTACTTTCTACTTCTTACATGTTGAACCCAAATACCTGTACTTTCTACTTCTCACATGTTGAACTCAAATACCTGTACTTTCTACTTCTTACATGTTGAACACAAATACCTGTACTTTCTACTTCTTACATGTTGAACTCAAATACCTGTACTTTATACTTCTCACATGTTGAACCCAAATACCTGTACTTTATACTTCTCACATGTTGAACACAAATACCTGTACTTTCTACTTCTCTTATGTTGAACTCAAATACCTGTACTTTATACTTCTCACATGTTGAACACAAATACCTGTACTTTCTACTTCTTACATGTTGAACCCAAATACCTGTACTTTCTACTTCTCTTATGTTGAACTCAAATACCTGTACTTTCTACTTCTTACATGTTGAACTCAAATACCTGTACTTTCTACTTCTCTTATGTTGAACTCAAATACCTGTACTTTCTACTTCTCACATGTTGAACTCAAATACCTGTACTTTCTACTTCTTACATGTTGAACCCAAATACCTGTACTTTCTACTTCTCACATGTTGAACTCAAATACCTGTACTTTATACTTCTCACATGTTGAACACAAATACCTGTACTTTCTACTTCTCTTATGTTGAACTCAAATACCTGTACTTTCTACTTCTTACATGTTGAACTCAAATACCTGTACTTTATACTTCTCACATGTTGAACACAAATACCTGTACTTTCTACTTCTTACATGTTGAACCCAAATACCTGTACTTTATACTTCTCACATGTTGAACACAAATACCTGTACTTTCTACTTCTTACATGTTGAACACAAATACCTGTACTTTATACTTCTCACATGTTGAACACAAATACCTGTACTTTCTACTTCTCTCATGTCGAACCCAAATACCTGTACTTTCTACTTCTTACATGTTGAACACAAATACCTGTACTTTCTACTTCTTACATGTTGAACCCAAATACCTGTACTTTATACTTCTCACATGTTGAACACAAATACCTGTACTTTCTACTTCTTACATGTTGAACTCAAATACCTGTACTTTCTACTTCTTACATGTTGAACACAAATACCTGTACTTTATACTTCTCTCATGTCGAACCCAAATACCTGTACTTTCTACTTCTCACATGTTGAACACAAATACCTGTACTTTCTACTTCTCACATGTTGAACTCAAATACCTGTACTTTCTACTTCTTACATGTTAAACACAAATACCTGTACTTTCTACTTCTCACATGTTGAACTCAAATACCTGTACTTTCTACTTCTTACATGTTGGACACAAATACCTGTACTTTCTACTTCTTACATGTTGAACACAAATACCTGTACTTTCTACTTCTCACATGTTGAACTCAAATACCTGTACTTTCTACTTCTTACATGTTGAACACAAATACCTGTACTTTATACTTCTCACATGTTGAACACAAATACCTGTACTTTCTACTTCTCTTATGTTGAACTCAAATACCTGTACTTTCTACTTCTTACATGTTGAACTCAAATACCTGTACTTTATACTTCTCACATGTTGAACACAAATACCTGTACTTTCTACTTCTTACATGTTGAACCCAAATACCTGTACTTTATACTTCTCACATGTTGAACACAAATACCTGTACTTTCTACTTCTTACATGTTGAACCCAAATACCTGTACTTTCTACTTCTTACATGTTGAACACAAATACCTGTACTTTATACTTCTCACATGTTGAACACAAATACCTGTACTTTCTACTTCTCTCATGTCGAACCCAAATACCTGTACTTTCTACTTCTTACATGTTGAACACAAATACCTGTACTTTCTACTTCTTACATGTTGAACCCAAATACCTGTACTTTATACTTCTCACATGTTGAACACAAATACCTGTACTTTCTACTTCTTACATGTTGAACACAAATACCTGTACTTTATACTTCTCTCATGTCGAACCCAAATACCTGTACTTTATACTTCTCTCATGTCGAACCCAAATACCTGTACTTTATACTTCTCACATGTTGAACACAAATACCTGTACTTTCTACTTCTCACATGTTGAACCCAAATACCTGTACTTTCTACTTCTTACATGTTGAACTCAAATACCTGTACTTTCTACTTCTTACATGTTGAACACAATACCTGTACTTTCTACTTCTTACATGTTGAACTCAAATACCTGTACTTTCTACTTCTCACATGTTGAACTCAAATACCTGTACTTTCTACTTCTTACATGTTGAACACAAATACCTGTACTTTATACTTCTCACATGTTGAACACAAATACCTGTACTTTCTACTTCTCTCATGTCGAACCCAAATACCTGTACTTTCTACTTCTTACATGTTGAACACAAATACCTGTACTTTCTACTTCTTACATGTTGAACCCAAATACCTGTACTTTATACTTCTCACATGTTGAACACAAATACCTGTACTTTCTACTTCTTACATGTTGAACACAAATACCTGTACTTTATACTTCTCTCATGTCGAACCCAAATACCTGTACTTTCTACTTCTCACATGTTGAACACAAATACCTGTACTTTCTACTTCTCACATGTTGAACTCAAATACCTGTACTTTCTACTTCTTACATGTTGAACTCAAATACCTGTACTTTCTACTTCTTACATGTTGAACACAAATACCTGTACTTTCTACTTCTTACATGTTGAACACAAATACCTGTACTTTCTACTTCTTACATGTTGAACTCAAATACCTGTACTTTCTACTTCTCACATGTTGAACTCAAATACCTGTACTTTCTACTTCTTACATGTTGAACCCAAATACCTGTACTTTATTTTTATTTTATTGATATAAAGGGAGGTCAGGTACTCTTTAAAACAGCTGCTAGTTATGGGTACTCTTGACTGAAGTACACTTCAAAGCCTCTTTACTTTGACTTGAGTAAAGAAGTTTAGTCAGTACTTCTACTTTCACCAGAGTACTTTTAAACACGAGTATCTGTACTTCTACTTGAGTGAAGGATGTGTGAACTTGTGTTATCTCTGCTGTCACACCACAGATCCAAACAACATCTACCCGTGGCAGACAGCGCCGGCAGAGCCTCAAGACAAACTGGACTTCAGACACCACAACTACAAGGAGATGAGAAAGGTTCGTCAGAGAAACTGAAACACAGGGATTTTAGTCTCTGCAGACCATTGACATGCACAGAAACCTATAGAACGTGTGTGTGTGTGTGTGTGTGTGTGTGTGTGTGTGGTCTCAGTCTGACCAGAAAACAAATATTATGAGAGGTTTGGATCCTCACTGAGCTGCCACTACCTGCGGTCTGTTTGGAGCTCTCCTCGTGTCTCTGAGTCCTGACTCCCATTGCTTCAGAAGTTTCCCCCACACTCAGAGTCAGTGTTTAACAGACTCAGACAGCAGGGAAAATACAGCCCATAATATCTGATCATGTGTACCCCTCTTACTGGAAGTGGCTTTAACCGTTGATACAGATATTTAACTCTGACTTGGTGGATTTATAGATTAATAAAGTCTCAAGTAAGACTCTAAATAACTGTTGTTGTTGTTGTTTCCCAGTTGATGAAGTCGGTGACCGAGGCGTGTCCGAACATCACGCGCATGTACAGCATCGGGAAGAGTTACACGGGACTGAAGCTCTACGCCATGGAGATCTCTGACAACCCGGGGAAACACGAGCTGAGTGAGAAGCTTTCAAACCTTTACTACTACTAAAAATAAGTAATTCATTCATTTAAATAAACCAAAAGCGCACCACCGCTAAGCTAAAGGTGGCTAATGTTGGGCTATAAAGAAAATACAGCACGGTCACATGACTTCACGTCACCACCGCTAAGCTAAAGGCGGCTAATGTTGGGCTATGAAGGAACTACAGCACGGTCACATGACTTCACGTCACCACCGCTAAGCTAAAGGTGGCTAATGTTGGGCTATAAAGGAACTACAGCACGGTCACATGACTTCACGTCACCACCGCTAAGCTAAAGGCGGCTAATGTTGGGCTATGAAGGAACTACAGCACGGTCACATGACTTCACGTCACCACCGCTAAGCTAAAGGAGGCTAATGTTGGGCTATAAAGGAACTACAGCACGGTCACATGACTTCACGTCACCACCGCTAAGCTAAAGGCGGCTAATGTTGGGCTATGAAGGAACTACAGCACGGTCACATGACTTCACGTCACCACCGCTAAGCTAAAGGTGGCTAATGTTGGGCTATAAAGGAACTACAGCACGGTCATATGACTTCACGTCACCACCGCTAAGCTAAAGGTGGCTAATGTTGGGCTATGAAGGAACTACAGCACGGTCACATGACTTCACGTCACCACCGCTAAGCTAAAGGTGGCTAATGTTGGGCTATAAAGGAACTACAGCACGGTCACATGACTTCACGTCACCACCGCTAAGCTAAAGGTGGCTAATGTTGGGCTATGAAGGAACTACAGCACGGTCACATGACTTCACGTCACCACCGCTAAGCTAAAGGAGGCTAATGTTGGGCTATAAAGGAACTACAGCACGGTCACATGACTTCACGTCACCACCGCTAAGCTAAAGGAGGCTAATGTTGGGCTATAAAGGAACTACAGCACGGTCACATGACTTCACGTCACCACCGCTAAGCTAAAGGTGGCTAATGTTGGGCTATAAAGGAACTACAGCACGGTCACATGACTTCACGTCACCACCGCTAAGCTAAAGGCGGCTAATGTTGGGCTATGAAGGAACTACAGCACGGTCACATGACTTCACGTCACCACCGCTAAGCTAAAGGAGGCTAATGTTGGGCTATAAAGCAACTACAGCACGGTCACATGACTTCACGTCACCACGGCTAAGCTAAAGGAGGCTAATGTTGGGCGTGATGACGTTCAGTCGTCTCATTAGGACACTTGTTAGCAACCGCAGTTTTTCAATTCACCAGTTGGGTATAAATACAGGCCATAAAAGGTCGTTTTACAATCGAAATCAAGTCAACACAGGACCTCGACAGGCAAATTAAACATATTTTCGAGCACTACATTATACTCAAAAACCTTGTTCCTCCTCCTTGATGTTTTTGAAATTCCTTCTTTTCAGATCCACTTCTCTCACAGACGTCACTGAAAGAGCTGGATCTGTTTCCGTTTGCTTTGCATGCATCGACAGGCGGCTCTGAAATCTCACACCTCCTCCTCACACTGTTTACAAAGAGAGAGCTCACACACACACTTCTTTGACTTGGGTTCAAACACTGGAGCTGGAAAAACTCCTGAGGATCTCCAACATTTAAACATCGAGTAAAAAGCGCGTAATATCCTTTGGAATAGTTATTTGCAGCAGTGATAGGATGACAATAAAAGACAGATTTTAAACTGAGGAATCGTCCTCCACTCTCTTTCTCCGTGATGCCTTCACCGACGTGTGTTTTGAAAACCTCTCCACTCTTTCAGCGCTGGAGGCCAACGGCAACATTTGCACATCTCAGAGCGAATTAAGAAACTGTAGTCTGTTTCGCTCACTGCTGGACTGTGAGGTTTAGGTCACCGTGTGATGGTGAAGCATCGGTCCAGCATTAGAGTGGTGAAGGAATGAGTCCTAAAACCCCGACATGAGTCAACATGTTCCACTTCCTGTCCCCTGGCCTGGAGGTCAATGTTTTTTCTGAATGTGTTTTTGGTAGTTAACCTGAAATAAGGTGTGTGGGTAACACAAGCTGAAGAGATGACATTAGCCGCCTTTAGCTTAGCGGTGGTGACGTGAAGTCATGTGACCGGGCTGTAGTTCCTTTATAGCCCAACATTAGCCACCTTTAGCTTAGCGGTGGTGACGTGAAGTCATGTGACCGTACTGTAGTTCCTTTATAGCCCAACATTAGCCTCCTTTAGCTTAGCGGTGGTCGCGTGAAGTCATGTGACCGTGCTGTAGTTCCTTTATAACCCAACATTAGCCACCTTTAGCTTAGCGGTGGTGAAGTCATGTGACCGTGCTGTAGTTCCTTTATAGCCCAACATTAGCCTCCTTTAGCTTAGCGGTGGTCGCGTGAAGTCATGTGACCGTGCTGTAGTTCCTTTATAACCCAACATTAGCCACCTTTAGCTTAGCGGTGGTGACGTGAAGTCATGTGACCGTGTGGTAGTTCCTTTATAGCCCAACATTAACTTTTTACCTCATAAATCATAAAGTGGTGTTAATATGTGGAGATTATTCTTCTGAAACCGAACCCTTCTTCACTAACTCCTATGTGTGTTTTGTCGCCCCCTGCAGGAGAACCAGAGTTTCGTTACGTTGCAGGGATGCACGGGAACGAGGTTCTGGGCCGAGAGCTCCTCCTCAACCTCATGCAGTTCATGTGTCAGGAGTACAAACGAGGCGACCAGCGCATCGTCCGCCTGATCCAAGACACCCGCATCCACCTGCTGCCCTCCATGAACCCCGACGGATACGAGATGGCCTTCAAGAAGGTTTCTGGGAACGCTTTTAGATCCTGTAGTCTGCATGATGGCCGGAGGAACGAAAGGTCTCCTATCCTGCAAAATGCACTTTTTGATATCTTTATACATCGGTGTGTCCCCGGTGTGTCAGGAGACTCTCGAAGTGTCAGGAAACTCTCGAAGTGTCAGGAAATCAACCCCTCTCTCTTCTCCTCCGTACCCACATCTCTAAAAACGGGGGAACAACGGAGCTGATCCAGATTTGCTGCGTCATGACGACATTACTAAAAATGTGGGCGGGCTTTACCACCACGGGCCAATCAGAACCGTTGCTGTCAGAAACAACGAGACGTGTTCTGGAAGTAATCTGGTCTGTGTTTACATTAGCATGCTAGCACTCAGAGCTAACCTGTGCTGGAGAGAGAGTGTGAAGAAGCAGGAAGTCAAAAGGAAGTCACCTCGTGGTGAACCTGAGAGAGAGAGAGATTTTGAGCTCCATCCTGTTTCAGAGAGAATCCTTGATGTGGGTTGGAACAGGATATGGAGTTTCATCACGGCAGCGTATAGCTGAGTATCTAGCTTTAAAGCTACTGACCCAGAATCAGCACTTTAGTAACAGGCTGCAATAGAGGGGAATGCCAAAGATAGCATGACAGCAGACCTTTAATCTCCCCGCCTGTTCTCCACAGGGCTCAGAACTGTCCGGCTGGGCTCTCGGTCGCTACAGCTACGAAGGAATCGACATGAACCATAACTTTGCGGACCTGAACTCTGGGATGTGGAACGCCATCGAGGTGGAGACGGACCGCTCCAAACTCATCAACCATTACTTCCCCCTCCCGGAGATGTACACCTCGGAGGAAGCCTTTGTGAGACGCACGCCTCTTCTTTCTGTGGTTTCTTTTGTTTATTGTTTTTTTAAGAGCGTATCAAAAGTAGGTAAACAAATCTTCACTTGATAGAAAAGTAGGTAGAGTAACTGCTTAACACCAGGGCGAACACAATCCCACACAGGCAGAAGACAAACAACAAACAAATAGAAAACCAGTCAGCTTAAACAAACATGTCAACAATAAACAATAAAAGTCCGCAAGGCAGCGTGTTGGGACCCCTCCAAAATGCAAACGTTTAATCAGGAATGATTGGGAACTTTATCCTCTTGACACATTTGAAAAAAGGGCCCCATATTTTCCCAAATGTATTTGAGGAGCCACTCAGAGAAAACCTAACCCTGTCCATGTTCAGGAAAAAAGGATGTCTCTTATCAAAAAGATTTTTTATTGAGCTGTGTCTCGATCAGTTGTTTCACTGAACTGAGCCCGAGTCTCTCCTCTGATCCCGAGTCTCTCCTCTGAGTCTCTCCTCTGAGTCTCTCCTCTGATCCCGAGTCTCTCCTCTGAGTCTCTCCTCTGAGTCTCTCCTCTGAGTCTCTCCTCTGATCCTGAGTCTCTCCTCTGATCCTGAGTCTCTCCTCTGATCCTGAGTCTCTCCTCTGATCCGAGTCTCTCCTCTGAGTCTCTCCTCTGATCCTGAGTCTCTCCTCTGATCCTGAGTCTCTCCTCTGATCCCGAGTCTCTCCTCTGAGTCTCTCCTCTGATCCTGAGTCTCTCCTCTGAGTCTCTCCTCTGATCCCGAGTCTCTCCTCTGAGTCTCTCCTCTGATCCCGAGTCTCTCCTCTGATCCCGAGTCTCTCCTCTGATCCCGAGTCTCTCCTCTGAGTCTCTCCTCTGATCCCGAGTCTCTCCTCTGATCCCGAGTCTCTCCTCTGAGTCTCTCCTCTGATCCTGAGTCTCTCCTCTGATCCCGAGTCTCTCCTCTGATCCTGAGTCTCTCCTCTGATCCTGAGTCTCTCCTCTGATCCAGAGTCTCTCCTCTGATCCCGAGTCTCTCCTCTGATCCCGAGTCTCTCCTCTGAGTCTCTCCTCTGATCCTGAGTCTCTCCTCTGATCCCGAGTCTCTCCTCTGATCCCGAGTCTCTCCTCTGATCCTGAGTCTCTCCTCTGATCCCGAGTCTCTCCTCTGATCCTGAGTCTCTCCTCTGATCCTGAGTCTCTCCTCTGATCCCGAGTCTCTCCTCTGAGTCTCTCCTCTGATCCCGAGTCTCTCCTCTGATCCCGAGTCTCTCCTCTGATCCCGAGTCTCTCCTCTGATCCCGAGTCTCTCCTCTGATTCCGAGTCTCTCCTCTGATCCTGAGTCTCTCCTCTGATCCCGAGTCTCTCCTCTGAGCCCGAGTCTCTCCTCTGATCCACCAGGTGGCGCCAGAGACCCGGGCCGTCATCGACTGGATGCAGCACATCCCGTTCGTCCTGAGTGCTAACCTCCACGGGGGGGAGCTGGTGGTCACGTACCCGTACGACATGACTATAGACTGGGCTCCAAGAGAGCACACGCCCACCGCCGACGAGAGCTTCTTCCGCTGGCTGGCCACCGCGTACGCCAGCACCAACAGGGTACCCCCCCCCACCTGTCACTTTCACACATCCACAGGAAACAACAAGTACCTTACCTGTGTCTCGCATATTAAAGGTCACCTATCATGCAAAATGCACTACTTCATGTCTTCTCTACATCACCTTGTGTCCCAGTGTGTCCCGGTGTCCCCCCGGTGTGTCAGGAGACTCTCAAAGTGTCAGAAACAAACCCCTCTCTCTTCTCCTCCGTACCCACATCTCTAAAAACGGGGAGCAACGGAGCTGATCCAGATTTGCTGCGTCATGACGACAGTACTAAAATGTGGGCGGGCTTTACCCCCACGGGCCAATCAGAACCGTTGCTGTCAGAAACAACGAGACGTGTTCTGGAAGTGATATGGTCTGTGTTTCCATTAGCATGCTAGCACTCGGAGCTAACCTGTGCTGGAGAGAGAGTGTGAAGAAGCAGGAAATCAAAAGGAAGTCACCTCGTGGTAAACCTGAGAGAGAGAGAGAGAGAGAGAATCCTTGATGTGGTTTGGAACAGGATGTGGAGTTTCATCCCGGCAGCGTTTAGCGGAGTTTCTGAAGGTAGAATTAGTTTTAAGGCTACAGACCCAGAATCAGCACTTTAGTAACAGCTGAAATAGAGGGGTTTGAGGCTATTGGTATTTTGAGCAAAACACTTCAAACATGTTTTTATATCCGAGACCCGTAATATACGCCTAAAGATAGCGTGATAGGAGACCTTCAACTCATCGACAGGTAACAACACCAAGTCCCGTGTGTTTATGGATAATCAGGTGATGTCCAACCCGGACCGGAGGCCCTGCCACAACAAGGACTTCAGGAGACACAACAACATCATCAACGGAGCCGACTGGCACAACGTACCAGGAAGTAAGAACGGGCGTTTTCAAGTAATCCAGAAAGTATTTAAAGAGGCCCTATATGTGGTGCTCCCTCTCCTGTAGAGTGCTCTATGGGTGTTAGTGCATGTCAATGGTCTGCAGACGTTACAATATGTGGGTTCCCGCACGTTGATTTTCTGACCGCTCATATTTTATGTAGTGTGGAAATGCAGGCGTTAATAGCAGCAGCAGGGTCAGAGTGAAAAACAGGAGGTAAAAAATAAAGAAAAATAGAAACAATAAAGTGATGAAGTAACTGTCACGCTAAAACGTTGATCATTTAAATAAACGCCGACGATGAAACGCAGCCCCGTCAAAGATAAACTAATGTTCTGTGTTCTTAATTTTTGTATTATTATTATTATTATGATTTAGAATTGTCTTTCGATGTTCTCCTCTCAGGCATGAATGACTTCAGCTACCTGCACACAAACTGCTTCGCCGTGACGGTGGAGCTTTCCTGCGACAAGTTCCCTCACGCCAGCGAGCTGCCGGTGGAGTGGGTCAACAACAAGGAGTCCCTGCTGGTCTTCATGGAGCAGGTGTGTTTCACTTATGGCGCGTTTCCACGGCAGCGGGTAGCTCGCTTTAAGCGTGCCGAGCGGGGCCCGTTTTTGGTTGCGTTTCCACTTGGCCTAGTACCGGCTAGCGGGTCCTAATTCACAGTTTTTCTGGCCCCATAAAATCGTGGTTCTGGGGCCAGGAACAGCCGGGCTGAGTCGGGCTGAGCATGCTGAACTAGAGAGAGAATCGCTGGCAGGGGGGCTACAATTACAACAAGATGAACATGTTTGACCGTGATTTAATGTAATACACGTTTCTAAATGATGCCAACGTAACAACACACTGATACCGGTTAGTAAAACATGAATTAATGCTTTGACAAGTCTGCAGACAGACGGCAGACGAAAAACCCTTTTAAAATGCGTGTTTTCTGAATGGAGATCGGCTAAGCTAACGTTATATATGCTCCGACCGTCCACACTCACAACAACGGCCTACAGACATAAATAAACCAGCGACTGTATTCTCCATGACACAGGCAGTCTGTGGTTTGGACTCGTTTCACTTCTGTCTAGTTTCTGAACAGATACGAGGAGCTGTGAACTCTGAGTGCTAACAGCTAACCAAACCGAGCGAGGCCTGCAGTGGAAACGCGTCATTAACGACCTGTAATCTGTGTTCTCCTCTCGGTCTCAGGTCCATCGGGGGATTAAAGGAGTCGTCCGGGACAGAGAGACGGAGGAGGGGATAGCAGACGCCATCATTAAAGTGGATGATATCGATCATCACATCAGATCAGGTACACACACACACACACACACACACACACACACACACACACACACACACACACCACACACACACACACACACACACACACACACACACACACACACACACACACACACACACACACACACACACACACACACACACACACACACACACACACACACACACACACACACACACACACACACACACACACACACACACACACACACACACACACACACACACACACACACACACACACACACACACACACACACACACACACACACACACACACACACACACACACACACGAGGGGCTGCTCTTCCACATTGCTTTGTACTGTTTGTAGTATTTCATCTCCTCAGTTTGTCCTCATCATATCTCCATCTCCATCTCTCTCCTCTCCAGTTTCAGACGGTGACTTCTGGCGTCTTCTGAACCCCGGAGACTACCGAGTGACGGTCAGCGCTGAGGGATACCTCTCCTCCTCCAGGAGCTGCCAGGTGTCGTACGACTTCTACCCCACAGTCTGTGACTTCAACCTCTCAAAGGTCCCCGTGAGGCTCGGAGCCAGACCTGCCGTGGACCTGCAGCTCCGCCTGAGAGCGCTGCGCCTGAAGAAGCTCAGAGCCACGACCAAGACCCTCAACCAGAGGAGAACCACCAACAAGAGGAGAACCACCAACTAGAGGAGAACCGAGAACCAGAGGAGAACCCTCAACAAGAGGAGAACCGAGAACCAGAGGAGAACCAAGGCCATCAACTAGAGGAGAACCATCAACCAGAGGAGAACCGAGGCCATCAACTAGAGGAGAACCGAGAACCAGAGGAGAACCCTCAACCAGAGGAGAACCGAGAGCCAGAGGAGAACCCTCAACCAGAGGAGAACCATCAACTAGAGGAGAACCGAGAACCAGAGGAGAACCACCAACAAGAGGAGAACCAAGGCCATCAACCAGAGGAGAACCATCAACTAGAGGAGAACCATCAACCAGAGGAGAACCATCAACTAGAGGAGAACCGAGAACCAGAGGAGAACCATCAACTAGAAGAGAACCATTTAAGCCCCTGTCACACTGTCCCGAAGTTGACACCCGATGGACACACGAATATGGAATTGTGAATTTCGCACGAAGATGGCCCCGAACCACACGAAGGCAACATAACATTACATTCAAGACGTTCAACTGCAACGAAAGTAACAAAAACAAATATGCTACAGTACTATGATACTGTACTGATATCTTCAGACTTTGTTCTTTACTTTATCCGTCTTTATATGTAGAAGATATTACGTTTTCTCCGTAATGTTGTTTCCATAGCAACAACAATTTCCTGTCAACTGTCCTTCAAAATAAAATATGATATCCTTTTCAGTTTCACAGAACACAAAATGGGTTATTTACATAATATGTTTACATGATTTTGTTGTGCATTAAAACAACCCGATGGACCCACGATAAAGGAAACGTTCAAATTCGGCTGTGATCGTAGCATCGGGCCGTTCGTGAGGGCATCTAAAGCCATCGTCTGACCGCCGGCGGAGTTTCTCAGGCTCCGGCAGCAACTTCGTGAGCGGCGGCAAAATCTTTGACATGCCAACAAATTGCCGAAGGACCTCGAGAAGGTTCATTTTCGTGTTGAATTCGTGTGTCCATGTCACCCTCTGTAAGGCCATCGTGAGGGCATCGTGTTATCATCGGTGCCATCGGGCATTCGCCCCGATCAGAGTGAGGGCGAATGCCCGATGATAACACGAAGATGACACGACTTGACAAGATGCCCTCACGAGTGCCTTACGAAGTTGCCGCTCACGAAGTTGCTGCCGGAGCCTGAGAAACTCCACCGGCGGTCATACGGTGGCTTAGACGCCCTCACGAACGGCCCGATGCTACGATCACAGCCGAATTTGAACATTTCCTTTATCGTGTGTCCATCGGGTGTCAATTTCGGGACAGGCTGACAGGGGCTTAACCAGAGGAGAACCGACAATTGTTTCGTTATCTGAGAAAGGTTTATATAATATTGTCACATGCCCGTTTCTCACCAACGCAGCTCCCGTGCTAGCTCCGTGCTTGTGCTCACAACAACAACAACAACGGGGGACTGCGCCGGGTCGATGATCGTGTTACGTAACGTCCACACGGTTCCGTCGCGTTGAAGCTTGCCGGTGGGCGTGTCTGGCGTGCGACCGACAACCAATCACATTAATCTCCCGCCCGGACACACAAGCACGAGGTTCGATTGGCCGGCGCTTGAAAAGTTGAACTTGTCTCAACTTTCGAAGCGAGCGACGGAGGCAAAGCGTGACGTCACCCCCGTTGAAGCAACGCACGCTGCCATGTGGACGTACCGTTACTTTTAATCATACGATTTCAGTATGACTTGACGCTGTTAAAGTTTCTCTGGTATAAAATGGGTGATGTTACCATAGCAACCGAAGCTAAACTGTCTATCTTGACTACTTGTTGCTATCCTATTGTAGCATAAGCCGCTTTCCATTTTACCGGCGTATTTTTCATTATGATTCTACTTGTGATGGTCCGACACGACAGCCTGAGCAGCCCACGCATTGATTCCATCCGATAGCTGCTATAATATAATATAACTCGCCTTTAACCGTTAGCTCAGGTTGATCTCGGCCCCGCCTCCGACGTAAGCGGTTCTTGCTTCTAGGCCGACACTTTTTTGGAGCTTGGTAAGAACCGGTTTTCGGGGAGAAGAGGCGGCTCCGCTGCGGTGTGAACAGGACAAACCGATGCTTATCAGGCTCCAGCTCCGAACCGGCCCTGGAACCGCGTTGGTGTGAAAGGGGCAACAGTGTAGTCCAGGGAATTAAAAGACTACAACTCCCAGAGTGCCAGCTTTTAGGAGACAGAGAAAGGCAACCTGTGTGGAAGAAGCCATCGACTGTTTTTAAGTTTGAATCTTTCTCTTGTTTTGATTTGTGTGACTTTTGTAAAGGAATATTTTGTTTGTTGAATTGCATTTTATTCAGATTTAGCACGAGCCGCGTAACATCACCAGAAAACACACGATAGATGCGTGGAGGAGACATCATGCTGTTAAGAGGAGACCTTTATTACACAATTACCATTTTACTTTACAGTTTAAAAAAACTAAAACATGTTTATGAGAGAACCGCCAGCTTCCACTTCACTCCGTTCCTCATCTTCGGAGGAGCCAGGACTTCAGCAGCTGCTCGGAGAAAGAAATGTGTTAAGTACTTTACGTCAGCTCAGTCCCTGCACTTCACTTATAGCGAGTGTTTTCATCGTGGGCGTAATGTGAGGTCCATCTAGCAAACACCCCTGAACTGAACGTGTAAATAAAGTTTGATGTTGGGACGATGGGACGCACCTTGCTGAGGAGCTGCGGGGTTCTGCTGCTGCTGGAAAGACGCCATGATGCTGTTGGCGGTGGAGTTGGGTCCAGTGAGCTGCGGGAAGAGCGAGACGGAGAGTTCGGAAACACAAAGAATATTTACAATGAAAAATAAAACAATTCTCCGTTATAACTTATTGCTTTATTAGATTAGGGACTCGAGTCATCCCTAATGTGGACATGGTTGTGTCCCAGCAGGTTTTACACACGAGTTAAAAACATAATAAAATACAAAAAGGAATAAAGTAATAGATACACCTGTTGGAGCTATATATCTCTTTATATTATTTAATAGTTTAACATTTATTTTCTTGCTGTTTATAGTGTTTATTATTATCATTTATTTATATGTATTCTTAGTTAGCGTCATAAGTTAAAGTAGTTTCTCTGCTTTTATTTTGAAGGCATGTTTTGGGCACCTAAACGGTAAATATTCACATAGTAGAAAAGATAAATATCAACATAGCAATAATACTCAATATAAAAATACAGATCTTATGCACATTACCAAAGTGTGCATGTCTTTTTTCATCCTATGATGTAGCACAAGTACAATATGTACAATAATATTAAAGAATAAACTGCACTTTATGCAGATATATGCGGCTCTCACCGGGGTCTGGACGTTCTGTCCGTCGCTCCAGACTTCAGGAAGCGCCGCCTCCATTGTCTGCAGGGACTCTTCATAAACCTGCTGCAGCTTCTCCGCCTGCCGCTCAAAGTGGAACAGAACCAGAGCCTTCAGCAGCCCGTGGACCTCCTCTGGGGACAATGATAAACACCAACGGGACGTTAATATGAATCAACCCAAGCCATGAGTATTCACATCTCGTCATAGAGCCTATCTGACACAGATAATTCATTCATTTAGTCCCCAGAGAACCAAGAGGCGCTTTCACACCGGAGTACTTTTCCTGTTTGGTTCCGATAGTTCCTGGGATTTTGCGTTCACACCAAAAAGAGAACTTAGTCCAGAGGCGCGTTCACACTGCGGTACTTTTCCCACAAAGGTTCATGCGAACTTAGTTCATGAGAACTCTTTAGTTCTCATGAACTAAGTTCAGATCGCGTTCACACCGGAAAAAGTCCCTGAGGGAGGATTAGGCAAATTAAGCCGCTGACGTCACTTCTTCTTCTTCTTCTGCTTTGGGTTTACTGGCAGACCACGGCGTATACTGCCGCCCAAAGTCCCCGGCCGGAAGTCCCCGGAGTTGGGGAAGGCTTCAGTAGAAGCTGCTGGGACTCCCAGCAGCTTCTACTGAAGCCTTCCAAGTAAATCGCCAGAACGCCGACACCTCCTCATCTCCACCGCTCCCATGTTTTCTTTTGTGTTGCCATAAGTTAGTCTCTCTGCGTTTCTGCGCTGGGCTAATGCTAATAATGCTAATGCTAATAATGCTAATAATGCTAATGCTAATCATGCTAATGCGAGGATAATAAAATGGCGGCTTCACAAAACTTTTTGGGAGTGTTACGGGGCGTGGTTTGCAATCCGCCCAGCCAATCAGGAATATAGCTCTTTTCTCAAAAAAGAGCCGCTCGAAAGTCCCTGCTCTCTAGCAGGGACTTTCGAGCGGGTAAAAAGGTTCGCATGAACTACTTTTAGTCCCGGCTCTTTTTGGTGTGAACGCGATCATGAACTAAGTTCGCATGAACCGTTGTGGGAAAAGTACCGCAGTGTGAATGCGCCTCATGAGAACTTTCATCCCCTTTTCCGTCCCTGCTAGAGAGGTGGGACTATCCTGGGGAGAAAAGGGTAACATTTTCTGATTGGCTGGGCGGATCGCAAACCCCACCCCGTAAAACTCGGAAACGTTTTTTGAAGCCGCCATTGTATTTGCTCGCATTAGCATTATTAGCATTAGCATTAGCCCCGCGCACCAACGCAGAAAGACTGAGATGAGGAGGTGTCGGCGTTCTGGTGATTTACTCGGAAGGCTTGCAGTATTGCAGTGTGTATTTCAGAGTGTGTATTTCAGAGTGTGTATTTCAGAGTGTGTATTTCAGAGTGTGTGTTTCAGAGTGTGTATTTCAGAGTGTGTATTGCAGTGTGTATTTTAGAGTGTGTATTGCAGAGTGTGTATTACAGTGTGTATTTCAGAGTGTGTATTGCAGAGTGTGTATTGCAGAGTGTGTGTTTCAGAGTGTGTGTTTCAGAGTGTGTATTGCAAAGTGTGTGTTTCAGAGTGTGTGTTTCAGAGTGTGTATTACAGAGTGTGTATTTCAGAGTGTGTATTGCAGTGTGTATTTCAGAGTGTGTATTGCAGAGTGTGTATTACAGAGTGTGTATTACAGTGTGTATTTCAGAGTGTGTATTTCAGAGTGTGTGTTTCAGAGTGTGTATTGCAGAGTGTGTATTGCAGAGTGTGTATTTCAGAGTGTGTATTTTAGAGTGTGTATTTCAGAGTGTGTATTTTAGAGTGTGTATTTCAGAGTGTGTGTTTCAGAGTGTGTATTTCAGAGTGTGTGTTTCAGAGTGTGTGTTTCAGAGTGTGTATTTCAGAGTGTGTATTTTAGAGTGTGTATTTCAGAGTGTGTATTTTAGAGTGTGTATTTCAGAGTGTGTGTTTCAGAGTGTGTATTTCAGAGTGTGTGTTTCAGAGTGTGTGTTTCAGAGTGTGTATTTCAGAGTGTGTATTACAGAGTGTGTATTTCAGAGTGTGTATTGCAGTGTGTATTTCAGAGTGTGTATTGCAGTGTGTATTTCAGAGTGTGTATTACAGTGTGTGTTTCAGAGTGTGTATTGCAGAGTGTGTATTGCAGAGTGTGTATTACAGTGTGTGTTTCAGAGTGTGTATTTCAGAGTGTGTATTTTAGAGTGTGTATTTCAGAGTGTGTGTTTCAGAGTGTGTATTTCAAAGTGTGTGTTTCAGAGTGTGTGTTTCAGAGTGTGTATTTCAGAGTGTGTATTTCAGAGTGTGTACCTCTCATCTTGTCCACAGTAGTGAGGATTTCTCCCAGAGCGTACATCAGCGCTCGGTCCTCCATCGGGCTCCCCTCCTTCAGGCTCAGCTTCTTCCTCTCCGCTTTACGCCGGTTCTTTGAGGATCTCCTGCAGACAGACCAGGGACATTAAACATCACAACACACAACCTTAACGCCTCTGACGGCATGTGCAGGTGTGAGAGACTTACGAGGAGATGCGGGAGTTACTGTGGGAATACTTGGATCCCGTCATCACACTGCTGGCCTCAGAGTAGAGTTCAGCATCAGGACAATCAGGACCGTCTTCATCTGAGGGACAACGCAGGGGGTACACTACTTTAAAGAGTCCTCTGCTGATGTTCAGGTGTATATCAGTATGTAGCGTCTCTACTTTAAAGAGTCCTCTGCTGATGCTCAGGTGTATATCAGTATGTAGCGTCTCTACTTTAAAGAGTCCTCTCCTGCTGATGTTCAGGTGTATATCAGTGTGTAGTGTCTCTACTTTAAAGAGTCCTCTCCTGCTGATGTTCAGGTGTATATCAGTGTGTAGTGTCTCTACTTTAAAGAGTCCTCTGCTGATGTTCAGGTGTATATCAGTGTGTAGTGTCTCTACTTTAAAGAGTCCTCTCCTGCTGATGTTTAGGTGTATATCAGTATGTAGTGTCTCTACTTTAAAGAGTCCTCTCCTGCTGATGTTCAGGTGTATATCAGTATGTAGTGTCTCTACTTTAAAGAGTCCTCTCCTGCTGATGTTCAGGTGTATATCAGTGTAGTGTCTCTACTTTAAAGAGTCCTCTCCTGCTGATGTTCAGGTGTATATCAGTATGTAGTGCCTCTACTTTAAAGAGTTCTCACCCAGCATGTCCAGTCTGTGTTTCTCTTTCTGCTCTCGGACCACGGAGAGTCTGATCCGGTGTCTAGTGAACGTCGCCACCTGAACCTCCAGGAACCCAATCTGAGTGCTGAAAGCTGACACAAAAACAACAACAACATTAGTAAACAACAACACAACATCCCCAGAGGTAAATATCTGTTGATCTTCACCTTCCAGCAGCGCAGGCTTCAGGTTGGTCTCGGTGATATCCTGTCTGTTGTGCATGTAGATCTGAAGCAGACAGAACATACATCACAGATATTTTTCATTTCATTTTTATTTGTCCCGCAAAACACGACTCTGCCGAAACAGCATTGAGCGAAAAGGAGCAGGGAGAAGAATACAATCTTCCCCTTTCTAAAAAAAACAAAAGAAATACAAATAGATGGTCTGCCCTTCATAAACATAACAGTATCTTAGGATACTACACTGAACAACGCAACACTTTTGTTTCTGCTCCCATTTTCCATGAGATGAACTCAAACATCTAAAACATTTTCTATAAACACAAAATAACCATTTCTCTCAAATATTGTTCACAAATCTGAAAGAATCTGTGATAGTGAGCACTTCTCCTTTGCCGAGATAACCCATCCCACCTCACAGGTGTGGCATATCAAGATGCTGATTAGACAGCATGATTACTGCACAGGTGTGCCTTAGGCTGGCCACAATAAAAGGCCAATCTGAAACGTGCAGTTTTGCTTTATTGGGGGGGTCTGGGGGGGTCCGAAAACCAGTCAGTATCTGGTGTGAGGGGTAGGGGTAGGGGTAGGGTAATGTTGTGAATCGAGTGGCCTGTGTTCGTCGTCCATTACATACGCCTGCCCATACCATAACCCCACCACCACCACGGGCCACTCGATTCACAACATTACCCTAACCCTACCCCTCACACCAGATACTGACTGGTTTTCAGACCCAACCAATAAAGCAAAACTGCACGTTTCATAGTGGCCTTTTATTGTGGCCAGCCTAAGGCTCACCAGGCAGTATCTGGTGTGAGGGGTAGGGGTAGGGTAATGTTGTGAATCGAGTGGCCCGTGGTGGTGGTGGGGTTATGGTATGGGCAGGCGTATGTTATGGACGACGAACACAGGCCACTCGATTCACAACATTACCCTAACCCTACCCCTCACACCAGATACCGACTGGTTTTCGGACCCCCCCAATAAAGCAAAACTGCACGTTTCAGAGTGGCCTTTTATGGTGGCCAGCCTAAGGCACACCTGTGCAATAATCATGCTGTCTAATCAGCATCTTGATACGCCAGGCCTGTGAGGTGGGATGGATTATCTCGGCAAAGGAGAAGTGCTCACTATCACAGATTCTTTCAGATTTGTGAACAATATTTGAGATAAATGGTTATTTTGTGTTTATAGAAAATGTTTTAGATCTTTGAGTTCATCTCATGAAGAATGGGAGCAGAAACAAAAGTGTTGCGTTTATATTTTTGTTCAGTGTAAGAGAAACACAAAAACGTATTTCCCACTTGACGGAAAGAAACAAAACTTCACAGGAAAAGATATGTAGATCAGAATCTCAAACTGACCAGCCGCAGCGCCTCGTCCCAGACGGACCCGGTGATCAGAGCCAAGATGGCCTCCTCACAGTCCTGTAATTATAATAACAAAACAAATCATAATTTTATTGTAAATCAGAACCAGGTTTAACGATAAAAGCAGTTATGGTGAGTAACAGTGGGCATGGACACGGGCAAATGTTTCCAATGGATACAAAATAAACAAGAGAAATATACAAAAAGCAAATATTTGATATTAGAGAGGTAGTATTGAAGAGAAAAGGCATAAAGTTATGTTTATAAATATATGCAAAAGAGTGAGATAATATTCGATAGATTCACGATGGCTTCCTGCTCACTTTAGCGTACTGGTCCAGCAGCAGAGCGGCTTCCGAGTGTCTCCTCTGTTCGATCAGCTTCTCTGTGAGAGAGGGAGCGAGGACATGTTTTAGGGTTTAAGTACAGAGACCGCCTGCTGGGGCAAATGTATCTGAGGAAGGGTCCTCGAGGAGTGGAAGGACCCGGAAGTCTCTAAGCCACGAGGAGAGCTGTTCAGATTCTCAGTGGTTTTTAACCTCTTCTGAGTCACGGTGCAATTCCCGCGGCAACAACCCAAGACGTTTTAAACGACTACGACACAGTCCCGTGTTTTATATATTTGACCACTGCTCACTCGGCACGGATATCTAGGGTTCAGTCTGCATTTATCCATCGCCATTTGTCTCGTTAGCGCAGCCTCCACCAAGCATCACTTCCTTCTACTTCACTGCGCTACCTACTGCCCCCCGCTGGCCTTCAAGAGTATTGCATTGCAGCCACAGGCCGTAATCGATGGCAAATTAATCGCAGCAAATGTTTTTTTTATACCGATTTAAGTGAAATTGGACAATTTCCCCGACACGCCTGACGACACCTCACACCGGCTGAGAACCACTGCTCGAGAGACGGTAGGAAAGGAGCTTCAATGCTTCCTTTATCATGTCCTTTAGGAAACACTGGACCTTGATTTAGGAAAGGAAAGGAGATAATGCTGTCCCACAATGCCTTGCGTTACATTTGGCTTCACGTAGAACAACCGATCGTGACGAGAAACGCAGATCCAGTGAGACACGGTGCCAACTCAGCATTTTACAACTTGTGCTGTAGAGCGCTTTTGTTGAACCCGGGTAGGGGGAACGCCTACCTGGGTTCCCCCTACCCGCCTACCCGCGTTCCGCCTACCCGCGTTCCCCCTACCCGCTTTCTGCCTACCCCCTACCCGCTTTCCGCCTACCGCTTTCCGCCTACCCGGGTTCCCTCTACCCGCGTTCCCTCTACCCGCGTTCCCCCTACCCGCGTTCCCACTACCCGCGTTCCCACTACCCGCGTTCCCTCTACCCGCGTTCCCTCTACCCGCGTTCCCCCTACCCGCGTTCCCTCTACCCGCGTTGCCCCTACCCGCGTTGCCCCTACCCGCGTTCCCTCTACCCGCGTTGCCCCTACCCGCGTTCCCCCTACCCGCGTTCCCCCTACCCGCATTCCCTCTACCTGCGAGGTCTCGTGCCAGCAGGGCTATCTGGTCCGGAGGCAGGGGGATCTGCTGCGCTGCACACACAGCGTTCCTCCAGCAGGAGGCGCTGGCGAACGCCTGCAGAGCGGCTGCTGGTTCTCCACATCTCCAGAGCAGCAAGCCAGCCTGCTCCATCTGCTGGTTCTGCATCAGGTGGTCCGCGTACACACAGCTCAGAGCCTGCAAGACAGAGGTCAGGGCTCAGAGCCTGCAAGACAGAGGTCAGGGCTCAGACTCTCCTTAACACTAGAACCGCCAACGGGTACATTTGAGATAGATAGAGAGACACTTTTAGCGATATCTGCACACTAGATAGCATCTGAAAGCTAGAGTCCACAGATTCTACTGGTATCCGTTTCATCTCGTTCAAAACCCACTGTGTTCTCGTGTGCATTCTAAAAGACCCGTTACCTTGTAGTGAGGAGGGTCTGCAGAGTAGAGTCTCAGAGCCTCACTGTACAGCTTCTGCTCCTTCACCAGCTGCAGGGCCTCTGGGAAGTGCTCTGCGCCTGCACCACAGATCACATCAACTCAATCAGAGACTCAAAGTGTTTCAAAGTGAAGAGGACAGGCGGCAACAAAGACACGCGGTAATGAGTGCGTGAACAATGCAAGAGAATGGAACAGTGGAAATAATTAACTTGATGTACAGTCAAGTAACTTTAAAATAAGAAATGAATTAAAATGAACACGTCTGGGTCGTGTACACGTATGAGATGCAGGACTCAGGGGTCCGTGCGTGTCTGTGTCGGGTTAGAGTGGTGCTTGGTGTGAAGCGGGTCGAGCGGCACTGACCCGCCCGGCTGAGGTGCTGCAGAGCCTTCCTGTAGCGCTTCAGGTGCTTATCGATGCTGTAGCGCTGGTAGTTCGGCTCCAGACTCTTCAGCATGTTCAGGAAGGGGAGGAACTCTTTGGGGTCCTGCGGGGGGAGGGGGGGGGGGGCGTACGTTAAAACAATACATCCTTCATTTTCGCTGCATACTTTGAACATTCATGATAAGGGCCAGATGTGTCCTTGGAAGCTTCTTGATGCTCTGAGGCAGTGGTTCTCAACTGGTCAATACATCGCGACCCAACATTTTGAAGCACTCAAATCTATTCAACAAAACATCGTGCTGTAATATATACGCTTTTCAGCATAGAATATTAATGAAAGTGAAGTACAGTGCGTATATCCCTCATATCCCTTCACTGAACTAAAGTATGCTTTTAAAGAGGTTTAATGAGATGATGGAATCAAAGCTGAACTATATGCTGGAAACCCATCCCCAGCAGGGGGTCTGGGGGATTCTCCCCAGGAGATTTTTTGAAATACTAACATAAACTACGCATTCTGGCACTCTGAGAAGAACATAATATATATATATATAATATTTTATGCCATTGTCTGTTTTTCACTTTGTTCTGAAGCTGAGCTTGCTGCTCCTCACGGAGAGAGGGTCTGTGTGACTTACTTTACATTGTGGGTAAGGGTAGATAGCTAGCTAGGTCTCCGGTACTTCCTGTCCAACGCCGACTGCACGCACAGCGTTAGAAAATCGGGCCTTCAAAATAAAAGTTTGACTTTTTTCCAAAAAAAAAAAAAAAATCAAATTTTGTTTTCAATTTTTTTTCTTCACTTTTTCCGCGACCCGCTCGAAACAGGTCCGCGACCCACTTTTGGGCCGCGACCCACCAGTTGAGAAACACTGCTCTGAGGTACAAAGGTCCTGAACATCACTGACGGCATGTGCACAGAAATGAGGGCTGGTTTAAAAACGGATCTGCTTGATATCAAAAGGCATCCTTTGAAGCACTCTGCACTCGGGAGGCTGTCTCGTACCTTCTGGGATTTCTCGGCCACCATGAGCACCAGGTCGAAGTCGTACGTTCCCAGCGAGTGTTCGTAGAGGTCGTTCACGTTGACGAGGAACAGGAGGTACTTCAGAGCCTCTTCAGCGCTCACAGACCCAGGATCAGCTGGAGGGTTCACTACAGAGACACAGAGTCGCTCAGTGAGGAGGCTCACACACCTGCTCAGTGAGGAGGCGAGGAGGCTCACACACCTGCTCAGTGAGGAGGCTCACACACTTGCTCAGTGAGGAGGTGAGGAGGCTCACACACCTGCTCAGTGAGGAGGCTCACACACCTGCTCAGTGAGGAGGCTCACACACCTGCTCAGTGAGGAGGCGAGGAGGCTCACACACCTGCTCAGTGAGGAGGCGAGGAGGCTCACACACCTGCTCAGTGAGGAGGCGAGGAGGCTCACACACCTGCTCAGTGAGGAGGTGAGGAGGCTCACGCAGCTCACCTCTCAGCTCGTGGACTTTCTGCAGGGCGACCTCCAGCTCGGGGACGCTCTTCTTCACGTGCGTCGTCAGGATGGAGAGGAAGAACCTGGAGAGAAAGCACGATGTATTCCACTGTCGACCATCTACTGTCCGACACAGGCACCTGAGCGTGCTGCACCTGAGCGGCTTCACCTGAGCGTGCTTCACCTGAGCGTGCTTCACCTGAGCGGCTTCACCTGAGCGGCTTCACCTGAGCGTGCTTCACCTGAGCGTGCTTCACCTGAGCGTGCTTCACCTGAGCGGCTTCACCTGAGCGGCTTCACCTGAGCGTGCTTCACCTGAGCGGCTTCACCTGAGCGGCTTCACCTGAGCGGCTTCACCTGAGCGTGCTTCACCTGAGCGTGCTTCACCTGAGCGTGCTTCACCTGAGCGGCTTCACCTGAGCGTGCTTCACCTGAGCGGCTTCACCTGAGCGGCTTCACCTGAGCGGCTTCACCTGAGCGTGCTTCACCTGAGCGGCTTCACCTGAGCGGCTTCACCTGAGCGTGCTTCACCTGAGCGTGCTTCACCTGAGCGGCTTCACCTGAGCGTGCTTCACCTGAGCGTGCTTCACCTGAGCGTGCTTCTGAGCGTGCTGCACCCAGTTACATATGATTTACTTTGACCACCGGAGGGCGCGTGGAGCAACAGCTGATCTAAAGCTCTCCTGTCCTGCAACATGCACTTTGTGATGTCTGTTCTCCATCAGTGTGTCCCTGGCGTGTCCCCGGTGCGTCCCCCCCGTGTCCCCGCTGTGCTGTGTCCCCACGCTGTGTCCCCGGTGCGTCCCCCCCGTGTCCCCGCTGTGCTGTGTCCCCACGCTGTGTCCCCGGTGCGTCCCGCTGTGTGTCCCCCGGTGCGTCCCGCTGTGTGTCCCCCGGTGCGTCCCGCTGTGTCCCCCCCGGTGCGTCCCCACTACGTCCCCGGTGCGTCCCGCTGTGTCCCCCCGGTGCGTCCCCGCTGTGTCCCTGGTGCGTCCCCGGTGTGTCCCCGCTGCGTCCCCGCTGTGTCCCCGGTGCGTCCCGCTGTGTGTCCCCCGGTGCGTCCCGCTGTGTGTCCCCCGGTGCGTCCCGCTGTGTCCCCCCCGGTGCGTCCCCGGTGCGTCCCCGGTGCGTCCCGCTGTGTCCCCCCGGTGCGTCCCCGCTGTGTCCCCGGTGCGTCCCGCTGTGTCCCCGCTGTGTCCCCGGTGCGTCCCCGCTGTGTCCCCGCTGTGTACCCGGTGCGTCCCCGCTGTGTCCCCGCTGCGTCCCCGCTGTGTCCCCTCTCTTTTCCACCTCTTGTGTCTGAAGCCGTGCGGTATAAATAGACGAACCCTTTTCTCAAGGCTCCCGGAGATCGGTTCTCTTTCAAGTCGGTTGATAAAAGACGCTGGGATATTTAATAAAAAGTACATTACGTTTAAAGAAGGTTATAGCTTGGATGATCATTCATATGAACCTGAAACAGCGAGTGTACGGCAACACGGCTTCGACCACTCACACCCGCGCCTGTGAGGACCCTCAGGCTGTTGTTAGGCGTATATTAGAGGTCTCGGATCAAGAACATGTCGATGAAGTGCTTTGCTCAAACCCCTCTATTCCAGCTGTTGCTACAGCGCTGATTCTGGGTCCAGCCCATATTTTAGTGATGTCGTCATGACGCAGCAAATCTGGATCAGCTCCGTCGTTCCCCCGATCTTTAAAGGGGACCTATCAGGCAAAATGCACTTTGTGATGTCTTCTCTCCATCACCATGTGTCCCCGGTGTGTCCCCGGTATGTCCCCGGTGTGTCCCCGGTGGGTCCCTGGTGCGTCCCTGGTCCCCCCCCGCTGTGTCGGGGAACTCACGCAGCGTCAGGAAATAAACCCCTCTCTCTTTTCCTCCGTACCCAAATCTCTAAAAACGGGGAACAACGGAGCTGATCCAGATTTGCGTCCGATATGACGTCATATCTGAAAGGTGGACCCACGGGCCAATCAGAAACGTCGCTATCAGCATACTTGCCAACCCTCCCGATTTTCGCGGGAGACTCCCGATTTCATTGCCCTCTCCCGGTTTCCTCCCGGGGTCATATTTCTCCCGATTTCTGACAAAATTGGATTTACTCACGACCATTTCCACTCGGACTTTAATACAGCTACACCATTGTTTGGTTTCCATGGTAACACGTCGCAACTGAAAGTCTGAGAGGGTGAGGAGTCACAGAAAACCCCCCTGCTCACTCCTTTCCTGTATCCAGCCCACACACATGCTCCATCAAGACAGTGCACTGACAACTACAATAAGCATGTTAAGCTAACACAGCTCCGGCGATCCACTAGCACCCCCCCCCCCCGCCCCCCCGCGGTGGTTTTGAAATGCTCCCGATTTCTGAGGTCTCAAGGTTGGCAAGTATGGCTATCAGAAACAATGCCCGACTGTTTTGGACGTAATATGGTCGGTGTTTACATTAGCATCGCTAGCACTCAGAGCTAACCGGTACTGGAGAGCATGTGTGTGAAGAAGCAGGAAGTAGAGGGACCTCACCTTGTGGTGTAACCGGGAGAGAGAAAGCCTTTGAGCTCCAGACTGTTTCAGAGAGGATCCTTGATCTAATAACCCTTGCGTTTTATCACCGCAGCATTTTAGACAGGATCTGCCAGGTCCCGTATGAGCCGGCATAAGCTCCGCCCCCTCTTCTCAAAATCTCATTGAGACCCGTTTATACCCAGAATCAGCACTTTAGAAACAGGAAGTGGAATAGAGGGATATGAGGCGTGGCTAGAATGATCAAAACACTTCATAGACATGTTTTATATATCGGAGGCTGTTGCCTACGTAGCGTGACAGGAGACCTGTAACACGGCACCTCGCTCCCGTACCCACGACAACGAGTGAAAACACTGACTTGTTGGGATCCATCGCCTCCATGGCGCTGCGTAAAGCATCGCAAACGACATCCACCTTCTTCTGCAGGGAGACGGGCTGGGGGGCGGGGCTAATGTCGGGGGGGCGGGGGTACATGCTGCCGGTCGTGTCCTCCTCTCTGGGGGGGGAAGAGCAGCCGTTAGAACGAGGGGGTTTTAACCCTGAACTGAAGAGGACGAAGGCGTGAAGAGAGACTGACTTGAGCTCCGTGAGGAAGAGGTTGATGTGGCTGATGGAGTTCAGCTGAGCGACGAAGGTCTGGATGTTTTCCAGGAACACCTGCAGGAAAAGAGCCGTTATTAAGACAGAACATTTCACCTGCTAGAGTGAAATACACTTGCAGTGACGGCCCGTCCACACTACAGCGTCGACAGCTCCAATCTGCCCATTCACTTTCAATGGGGTGACGTCACGTAGCCTCGCTTTTTCGCCGAACTGAATTGTGGGTAGCAGAGCGGTCCGTCTCCGGCGTCAGAAGTTGAACAATGTTCAACTTCTGACGCCGGAGACGCCGGAGTAGCCAGCGCCAGCCAATCAAATCCCGTTTCTGAAAATCTGACAGCTGAAGCCGTAGCCAATCAAACCGCGTCTAAGCTGGGAGAGATATCCCGCCGTTCATTTCTATATTTCAAAAAAAGTCGGAGGAGAAACTAACTATCGCCGTAGCAATCACCCGGTTTTGTATGACCAGACCCTCTTCACCTACCGGGATACAAACCGGAGGAACCAGGCATGGAGGGAGGTGGCAGAGGCAGGGGGGGGAACTGGTAGGTTTTCGCCTGTTTGGGGAGTTTATAAATATATATATATTGCTCGCATAAAATCCCCGGGGGTTTTTGCTTTGTATGTCGGGGGCGGGAGATTCATGTGATTGGTTGTTGGTCGCGTTGCTTGAATAAAATCCCCAAGCTCCAGACACGCCCAGCTCCAAGCTTTTTTGAAGCTGTAGTGTGGACGCTCCGTTACGGTTTATTTGGAGCTTCGGCCGGAGAATTCACGAGACAAGTTACGGGCCACGGTCTGACCACACGGTAGAGATGCCACATCAGTCCTGAACCCCCTCCTGCAGCTCCAGGAACTCGTTCAGAGTAATGATCAACATTCTTCAATAGAGAGACCAAACGGCTGAGGACACTGGATCACACGTTGTCTCTTACGGCTCGGGGTCCTCTCCACCCCGAGGAGGAAGTGTTCAGGTGTCCCACAACAACACCTGTCTCTGACCGAGAGCTGCCCCTCCTCGGGGAGACAGCGGCTGCTCGAGGCCGGCCTCTGCGTCAGAGGAGAAGGAGGACCTGAGGCCGGCCTCTGCGTCAGAGGAGGAGGAGGACCTGAGGCCGGCCTCTGCGTCAGAGGAGGAGGAGGACCTGCAGGGGAACGATTCCCCGACGGTGACGCTAAACATTGGACCCGTTATCTCTTATATCGTGCTTTAGCATATTAATAAACTATCCAGATTCCAACGCGTTCAGAGTCGCTTTACACGACTTACCTTCGGGTTGTGGTCGTAGATGAGGTTCATGTTGATCCGCAGCTTCTTCATGCACTCAAACGCATCTTTGAACCTTAAACTGAGACAAGACGACACGTCAAACACTTGGGAGTGAACGCGGGGACTTTAGCATCCACTTCTGCTTCTGCCTTGTTTTCTGTCCCGATGTGGGATCAAGGAATCAAGGAATCGATCTCTTTCTAAAACCTACAGAACACACGACAGAGTCATTCAAGCGACTGTTATGTTGTATGTTTTGATGTCTTAATGCAGGGGTGTCAAACTCGAGGCCCGGGGGCCACATTCGGCCCGCGACTTCATTTTATGTGGCCCCGCAAGAGCTTGCAAATAATATAATATGTTTATTATACGGTTACTGAGATGCATTGTGGGACATGTAGTTTATGGGCAACATGCTACCGTTTAATAAACGGTAGCATGTTGCCCTTAAACTACATGTCCCACAATGCATCTCAAATATGACTTTTTTCTCAGAATTTGCCTTTTTTATTCTTCAAAATATGCATTTTTTCATAGAATTCCTTTTTCTCAGAATTAGATTTGTATTTCAAAATGTCTCTTCTATTTCTTTTTTCTCCAGAATTTGGCTTTTCTTTTTAAATCATTTTGGGACATACGCACTGAAGAGACTTGCAATTATTTGCCCTAGACTTCTGCTTTCAGACGTAGTTAATTATGAAGGTATTACCCTATCCGATGATAATCTAATGCAGAGGCAATGATGTAATATAATACATTATTTTATATATATGATATATTTATATATGTATTTTTATATAGTCTTAAAGTTACAACCGGCCCTTTGAGTGCAGCCATAATGCTGATGTGGCCCGCGATGAAATTGAGTTTGACTCCCCTGTCTTAATGTGTGCACGTGTTTAAATGTTGATGTTGATTGTGTATATATATATATATATATATATATATTTGTTTTTGTATTCTGGGAAACGGTGTTTCGATCTCTCTGTCCCCACAGACTGAGAGATTGACTCCAGGAGAGGGAGCACCAGAACCGACAGCATCTAGGACGGATAAGCTCACCTGTCGAGCCACTTCCTGAGCTGAGCGAGCAGCAGCGCTCGATGATGAACCGTCTCCAGGTTCCCCCGAGGCATCTGGACACAAACAACAACAATAACATCAACACAAACAACACATCACAGACAATCAGCGCTCAAACCTGCAGCTGGATCTCTGACACGCTGGAACACACACGTCATGGTCGTGGATTGGAATAGAAACACACACACTGCCGACTGAAGACATTATTATATTGTTCAACAGTAAGAGTCAAGTCCATGTTTCCGTCTGAAGAACAACAGAAAACCAAAGCTTCGATACACAGCACTACACCTTTGGAGTTCTTACAATCACATGATACGAGACCCTCTGCTCAAAAACACGCTACAAATCCCCCAAAACTCACCTCCTAACCTCCTAACTCCTAACCCTCGCCCCTATTCCACCTAGCTTAGCACTCTTGACTTGTGTTGCTAAAGTTCTTGTGAAGCGCTTTGAGCACCAGGAAAAGCGCTAAACGAATAACATGTATTATTCGTATTATCAATCAAAGTGTATTTATATGGCCCAACATCTCAGATTCCACATGTCTCTCAGCGGCTTCAGAGTCTGTAGAGATCAGCATGAGAGCCTCACACCGGACAACTA
>JAMFTG010001755.1:0-40388 GCA_023974075.1 Chaenocephalus aceratus
CGGCCGCACGAGGACGAATTCGGTCGTTTGCGTTACTGTTTTAGTGTCGTATAGACCGTTCGGCCGCACGAGGACGAATTCGGTCGTTTGCGTTACTGTTTAGTGTCGTATAGACCGTTCGGCCCGCACGAGGAACGAATTCGGTCGTTTGCGTTAATGTTTAGTGTCGTATAGACCGGTTCGGCCGCACGAGGACGAATTCGGTCGTTTGCGTTACTGTTAGGTGTCTTATAGGACGTTCGGCCGCACGAGGACCGAATTCGGTCGTTTGCGTTACGTTTAGTGTCGTATAGACCGTTCGGCAGCAAGGAGGACGAATTCGGTCGTTTGCGTTACTGTTTAGTGTCGTATAGACCGTTCGGCCCACGAGGACGAATTCGGTCGTTTGCGTTACTGTTTAGTGTCGTATAGACGTTCGGCCGCAGAGGACGATTCGGTCGTTTGCGTTACTGTTTAGTTCGTATAGACCGTTCGGCCGCACGAGGACGAATTAGGTCGTTTGCGTTACTGTTTAGTGTCGTATAGACCGTTCGGCCGCACGAGGACGAATTCGGTCGTTGCGTATGTTTAGTGTCGTATAGGACCGTTCGGCCGCACGAGGACGAATTCGGTCGTTTGCGTTACTGTTTAGTGTCGTATAGACCGTTCGGCGCACGAGGACGAATTCGGTCGTTTGCGTTACTGTTTAGTGTCGTATAGACCGTTCGGCCGCACGAGGACGAATTCGGTCGTTTGGTTACTGTTTAGTGTCGTATAGGACCGTTCGGCCGCCCGAGGACGAATTCGGTCGTTTGGTTACTGTTTAGTTGTCGTATAGACCGTTCGGCCGCACGAGGACGAATTCGGTCGTTTGCGTTACCTGTTTAGTGTCGTATAGACCGTTCGGGCCGCACGAGGACGAATTCGGTCGTTTGCGTTACTGTTTAGTGTCGTATAGACCGTTCGGCCGCACGAGGACGCATTCGGTCGTTTGCGGTTACTGTTTAGTGTCGTAGGAAGTTCGGGCCCGAACGAGGACGAATTCGGTCGTTTGCGTTAATGTTTAGTGTCGTATTAGACCGTTCGCCCGCACGAGGACGAATTCGGTCGTTTGCGTTACTTGTTTAGTGTCGTATAGACCGTTCGGCCGCACGAGACGAATTCGGTCGTGTTTGCGTTACTGTTTTAGTGTCGTATAGACCGTTCGGCCGCCACATGACGAATTCGGTCGTTTGGTTACTGTTTAGTGTCGTTATAAGACCGTCGGCCGCACGAGGACGATCGGTCGTTTGCGTTACTGTTGTTTAGTGTCGTATAGACCGTTCGGCCCGCACGAGGACGAATCGGTCGTTTGCGTTTACTGTTTAGTGTCGTATAGACCGTTCGGCCGCACGAGGACGAATTCGGTCGTTTGCGTTACTGTTTTATGTGTCGTATAGACGTTCGGCCGCACGGAGGACGAATTCGGTCGTTTTGCGTTACTGTTTAGTGTCGTATAGACCGTTCGGCCGCACGGAGGACGAATTCGGTCGTTTGGGTTACTGTTTTTAGTGTCGTATAGACCGTTCGGCCGCACGAGGACGAATTCGGTCGTTTGCGTTACTGTTTAGTGTCGTATAGACCTTTCGGCCGCACGAGGACGACTTCGGTCGTTTTGCGTTACTGTTTAGTGTCGTATAGACCCGTTCGGCCGCACGAGGACGAATTCGGTCGTTTGCGTTACTGTTTAGTGTCGTATAGACGTTCGGCCGCACGAGGACGAATTCGGTCGTTTGCGTTACTGTTTAGTGTCGTATAGACCGTTCGGCCGCACGAGGAGAATTCGTCGTTTGCGTTACTGTTAGTGTCGTATAGACCGTTCGGCCGCCACGAGGACGAATTCGGTCGTTTGCGTTACTGTTTAGTGTCGTTATAGACCGTTCGGCCGCACGAGGACGAATTCGGTCGTTTGCGTTACTGTTTAGTGTCGTATAGACCGTTCGGCCGCACGAGGACGAATTCGGTCGTTTGCGTTTTACTGTTTAGTGTCGTATAGGACCGTTCGGCCGCACGAGGACGAATTCGGTCGTTTGCGTTACTGTTTAGTGTCGTATAGACCCGTTCGGCCGCACGAGGACGAATTCGGTCGTTTGCGTTACTGTTTAGTGTCGTATAGACCGTTCGGCCGCACGAGGACGAATTCGGTCGTTTGCGTTACTGTTTAGTGTCGTATAGACCGTTCGGCCGCACGAGGACGAATTCGGTCGTTTGCGTTACTGTTTAGTGTCTTATAGACCGTTCGGCCGCACGAGGACGAATTCGGTCGTTTGCGTTACTGTTTAGTGTCATATAGACCGTTCGGCCACACGAGGAAACGATAACGGGTCCCAAGGAGGATAGAAAGGCATACGCCACTCTCTGGGGGGTCAAACGGCTCCGTATGTGCGCCCTATCCGAACATTTTCAGATCACTGATAGTGATTGCGCAATAGCCACACCTCTTCTGCTCACCTCCGCTCACCCCGCGCCAGTGCTGAAGTGTTTCGCCAACAACAACAACAACAACAATGGCGGATCGCAGAGTTGCTATCGTGCTCCGGACGCTATTGGCCATGCTACAGTTGTTTGTGCAACATCTACAGCAATAATGATGAGGCAATAGCCCCACCTCCCCACCTCTGCTGCTCACCCCGCGTCAAAGTAAACTGCACCCTGAATTCAGATCATTTATCTTTCTCTCGCGAGTGAAGTCTAATCTGACAGGACGGAGACACGCAGCTCTGCTCACCTGCAGCTCCTCCCGCTGCAGCAGAACACACACACTTCAATCAGATTATCGCCCTTAGCTATTTTAATTACCTCTCAAACTAAACTAGTTATAAATATGTTTATTTTTACTGTCGGCCGGGCCACTCATTACTGGATCAGATGCTGCCTGAGACAGACACTGACGCTGTCCGAAGAGAGGGAGGAAAAAGAGAGGCTCCGTGTATTTTATTATAGAGTCATTATTCATTTGTTTTAAAGCTCAATAAATAACAAAGAAGACCTTTGACCGGGACTTTTATCATTTAGAAAGATTTAAACTTTAATACACGTTGACTGGCGAAAAACTCTGCCCGGTTCCCTCGGACCCCACCGCGGAGAATAAACAGAAGGGCAACCATGACAACCATGCTTCTTCTGCTTTTGTGGAGGAAGTTACAGCGCCACGTACAGGCTCCTGCATGTACTGCAGCTTCTCCAGCGGTTGGAGCTAGACGGAGCGTCTCGTGTGGACAGACACTATCCGGATAACTATTGCGTGTGGACGGAAGCTTGTTTGTGATTGCGTTTGCGTTAATCCTATGCGTTTAGCCGTTTTCGTCCTCGTGTGGCCGCAGCCTCAGAAACCTGGAGTCATCCTCACGCAGAGATCCAGGCAGGGAGGAGAGCAGCACGTCGGCTATGGACGTCACCTCGATCCTTGAGTGTGAAAACATATCTTTGTTTTACTTTGGATGCTAACCAGCAGAGCCACACAACCATTGATATCACAAGGGCTCTTCCACGACCGAAGAGATTACCATTTTGAAGCCATTGAGGCGTCTGCGATCCCACCTGTATCTCATTAGCACAACAACAAGGTGCAATAACATGAACACTGCTGTTCCCTCCTCCAACAAAAGTATCTTAATAATAAATCTAGATCTATCAGGCTGACCCCCGCCCCAACACACACAGAAAACTCCACTCTAGTATGATAATAAAACACCAAGAGGCTGAACCGACTCACCTGGAGGTCATAGGCGGTGAAGAGCTGAACTTCAGACACTTCGCCTTTGCGTGCCGCCTTCTTCCTGAACAAGCTCAACAGCATGCCGATAGAAGTGGTTCTTCAGGTTGAGGTTCGTTATCCTGTGAAACTCTGCCAACATATAACATGACTATTTAATTCAGAGTACAATGTATATGTGGACTGAAGGCAGCCGAGATAAACAGAAACATGACATGCCAAGCTATCAGTGACAAAGGCACACACAATTATTATATAGTTGTGATATCTAAAATATGTTCACCTCCATAGTGAAGGCAGGCCGTCGTTCAGGGTCTCTCCAACGGGTATCTCATCATTGATGATGTCATTGCGCCGCAGGGCGAAGGTAGTCTGCATTCACTTTGCAATCAAGGGATGGTTTTTATCTCTCATCGTAACACACACTAGCACCCCCCCCGTGCCTCCCCCACGCGCGTTATAGTTTCTCCACTGCAAGGCTCACCAGGTTGAAGACGCCCTTTATCTGCCAGTTGCTTCAGTTTCAGCCTAAAGAGAAAACAAAATTGAAGGTTAGCTGGGTTGCAAAGTTTTCACAAAATGATCAGAGAACAAAAAAGGAGAAAAAACTCCCGCCATTTGCGGTTCGAATTTTCCAGAGAACTTTTGCAACACAAACGTTCCACTTTGAGATATAACTTAAAGCAATATAAAATACTGTCTTACAGGTTTCAATCATTTTTCAAGTGAGGCAGATATTAAATCTAGGCTAGCTAACAAGAGCTCAAATCAAACTAACACACAATGCGACACAAAGAGCATTAGATGCAGAAATTAATAACAAATCATTTAAATACTGTGCAAAGGCAAGAGGTAACTACCAGAGGAGCGCGGTCAAATTCCGGCAGTGAGACTCGAGAGCACGGTGGGCAAACTTCTGGAAGTTTGAGTTTGAGTGATTTCATCCGAGAGGAGCTATAATGGCGGACTCAAATGAACGAATGCATGGGTGAGAGCAGTGAGGCACGTCGGGGCGGAGCACATACGTGATGAAGTTAGAGATTCAGTAAAACATTAGAGTACAATCCCCAATATGACCCAAAGTGGAATAATACTGTATACACAATATTACAAATCAGTTCATAGTCATCAGAACATTTGCGGTGAAATAACTTTTATAAATGTTTGGGTTAAAACAACCCATATTCTTCAAGAAGCTTGTACTTCTTGGTCTTACGGCCCGTCTACACTACAGCGTCGACAGCGTCGAAAACTCCAATCTGCCCATTCACTTTCAATGGGGTGACGTCACGTTGCCTCGCTTTTTCGCCGAACTGAATTGTGGGTAGCAGAGCGGTCCGTCTCCGCCGTCTCCGGCGTCAGAAGTTGAACAATGTTCAACTTCTGTCGCCGGAGACGCCGGAGTAGCCAGCGCCAGCCAATCAAATCCCGTTTCTGAAAATCTGACAGCTGAAGCCGTAGCCAATCAAACCGTGTCTAAGCTGGGAGAGATATCCCGCCGTTCATTTCTATATTTCAAAAAAAGTAGGAGGAGAAACTAACTATCGCCGTAGCAATCACCCGGTTTTGTATGACCAGACCCTCTTCACCTACCGGGATACAAACCGGAGGAGCCAGCATGGAGGGAGGTGGCAGAGACAGTGGGGGAAACTGGTAGGTTTTCGCCTGTTTGGGGAGTTTATATATATATATATATATTTATATATATATATATATATATATTGCTCGCATAAAATCCCCGGGGTTTTTTGCTTTGTATGTCGGGGGCGGGAGATTCATGTGATTGGTTGTTGGTCGTGTTGCTTGAATAAAATCCCCAAGCTCCAGACACGCCCAGCTCCAAGCTTTTTTTGAAGCTGTAGTGTGGACGCTCCGTTACAGTGCAGTTAGAAGAGAGTTACCTGCCAGACGTCCACGTAATAAAACAAATATTTAACATTAACACAAACTTTATGTTTACCACAAATATCCTTTGTGATTAAGAAATGAGGTTCCATTCCCAAATTAAACACAATGAACCAACCTACCGAGCAGACTTTCAGTTTAACTTTCAGTGCGGACGGATTCCTGTAACGGCGGCCACCACAGATATTTTTTACCGGGCAAAAGCACCCACAATGCAATGCGCAACCAGTGTTGCCAGATTCTGTGAGGGACACAAGATCAAGGAAAAAAAAGCCCAAAAGAAGTGAAGTGGGCCACATGAGCACTTTAAACCTATACAGCAACTATTAGAAAATAGCAGATCACAACGTGCCGCAACGCGACGCGCTGTGAGCATGGACTGTATATATAAATATATAAATATGGTTGTGAGCTTGTAGATCTGCTATTTTCAAATAAAATCTTGGGGGAAACTTATAATAAGTAGACCTGGCAACACTGTTTTCAACGGCAAAAGTAATGTAAAAGTCGATTACAGTACTTAAACAGTAACATTTTACACCACATTGGCCGTAATTTTACACATTTTTCTTAGAGTGTAGGAAGATGAATCCACGAGGATATCCATCCTGGATTGTGTGTTATTTTGAAAAGAATAACAAATTAGAAGGAAAAAAAGATTTTAAAAATACAGATTTCAGTATCCTGAGGCTCTGAGCCATTTATTTTCCTCGACCGGAGAAAAAGACGTGCTGCAGCCAGTAGAAATACATTGCTTTTAAAATCGTGCTGTGCAACACGAAAAAAAGGGGCAAATCGTGATGGTGAACACGAATCAATAGATTAAAAATCGTGTTGGTGAACACGAAATGCCGTGAGACTGGGTTGGAGTGTCACAGCTAGTGGACGTGTTGGCTAGCGCCGTCTGGACCCGGGAAGGCAAGTAGTGTAGGAATGTCTCCATGAATAAAATCTTCCCCTCCTAGCAGATTTAGCATCTTCTCCATGAGCTGAGATGGCTTGCTATCCCCGAGGCCTTGAATGTCAAGAATCTGGCGGCCCTCTCCTTGGCAGATAAGCTAAATGTCTTAAGGAGAAGGGCTTTAATCGCCTCATATTTGCCATGATGTGGGGGGTCAGCGATAAATCCCACCAACCTGGATGACGTGGAGCTTCCCAACGCTGCTACAACATGGTAATATTTCAGGTCCCCGTCACGGACCTGTCGGCAAGCGAAGTGCGCCTCCACGTGTGCAAACCACGCCGCAGCGGCATGCTCCCAAAACTCCGGCAGCTTTACGAAAACATTGCAATCAGCCATGTTCACTGGGTCTTCGGAAACCCGCGACTGTTACAATGAAGGCTCGATAATCAGCTCACGGCATACAGGTGTAAGCAGGGGTAAAGTGCTATTTTTATAGGTGTTGTGTGACCTCACATAGGGGGGTCCGGGGGCATGCTCCCCCGGGAAGATTTATTTTTAAATATTGAAGTTAAAAGCATCAATCTGGTGCACGTTGAGAGCAACATGAGAGATCTATGGAAACCTCTCTCAACACCAGATGAAACTGACCTGGAAACAGATGTACTTTTTCTTTATGGATATTTTACAAATCACCCTTTTAAACTTTATTCTTGTTTTACTGTCATATAGTATTTCATACCTGTTTTTAATTTGTTCTCTTATTGTTTTATAACTATAATGATCATATAAACGTGTGCCTCGGAAATAATTGTTTACATTAATGGTGACCAAAACGTTTGAGACCCACTGAGATAACGCTGAGAGTCCTTTAGCTCACCGAGCCTCTCAGTCTGAGAGGACTCTCCTCTCAGACTGAGAGTCCTTTAGTTCCCTGAGTCTCTCAGTCTGGCAGGAGAGGACTCTCCCCTCACACTGAGAGTCCTTTAGTCACTGGGTCTCTCAGTATGACCGGAGAGGACTCTCCCCTCACACTGAGAGTCCTTTAGCTCACTGGGTCTCTCAGTCTGGCAGGAGAGGACTCTCCTCTCAGACTGAGAGTCCTTTAGCTCACTGGGTCTCTCAGTCTGGCAGGAGAGGACTCTCCTCTCAGACTGAGAGTCCTTTAGCTCACTGGGTCTCTCAGTCTGGCAGGAGAGGACTCTCCCCTCACGCTGAGAGTCCTTTAGCTCACTGGGTCTCTCAGTATGACCGGAGAGGACTCTCCCCTCACACTGAGAGTCCTTTAGCTCACTGGGTCTCTCAGTCTGGCAGGAGAGGACTCTCCTCTCAGACTGAGAGTCCTTTAGCTCACTGGATCTCTCAGTCTGGCAGGAGAGGACTCTCCCCTCACGCTGAGAGTCCTTTAGCTCACTGGGTCTCTCAGTATGACCGGAGAGGACTCTCCCCTCACGCTGAGAGTCCTTTAGCTCACTGGGTCTCTCAGTATGACCGGAGAGGACTCTCCCCTCACGCTGAGAGTCCTTTAGCTCACTGGGTCTCTCAGTCTGGCAGGAGAGGACTCTCCTCCAGCCTGTTGTTGAAAAGACTCCTTATATCCGTTAGCGTAGCTCGCTAGCACCAGAAGCTAACAACAACGATCTCCGGTACCGGTGCGCTCTCTCTCTCTCTCTATCTCTCTCTCTCTCTTGCTCGCTCACGCGCACACACACACAAAATGGCTCGTTCCACAGACACACACACACAGCCGAACTTTAATGAAACACAGAGACCCAGACGTAACAGTACTGTACTGCATCATATTATTTTTTAATCAATAATTTTTTTATTATGATTTTTTTTAAATAACCATTTTTCCTCTTGGTCTCTCGCACCCCCCCTGTCATGCCTCTGCGCCCCCCACTTTGAGAACCACTGGTCTAAGGACAGAGGGTCTAAGGACAGAGGGTCTGAGGACAGAGGGTCTGAGGACAGAGGGTCTGAGGACAGAGGGTCTAAGGACAGAGGGTCTGAGGACAGAGGGTCTAAGGACAGAGGTTCTGAGGACAGAGGGTCTGAGGACAGAGGGTCTAAGGACAGAGGGTCTAAGAACAGAGGGTCTAAGGACAGAGGGTCTGAGGACAGAGGGTCTAAGGACAGAGGGTCTGAGGACAGAGGGTCTGAGGACAGAGGGTGTCGTATTGTCATACTGATATTCTGTACACACTGTGAAGTCCACTGAGACAAATGTAACATTTGTGATATTGGGCTATAAATAAACATTGATTGATCCAGAGTTAACGCGTTAACCGAATATTTTCCGTCTATTACGGATTTTTTTTAACAATGACGGACAAATCTGAAAGCAGTCCGTCATTTTGACAGATTAGAACAAACTCGGAACAGTGCCAACGTTTCCCCGCAGCGAGGCTCCGGTGTTATGCCGTGCTATGCTCGCCCTCCAAAAAGGAAATGATACCGTTTCCAAACCTAACTGTGCCGTACGGAGTTTTGGCTTTACGCTGTGCACGCTCCCGCGAGGTGCAGCAGCCATGCATAACACGGTGCATGTGAACTGTCCCTCTCATTCAGGACACGTAAGAGGTTCATCTCTCATTCAGGACAATGAAACCTGTGATCTCTGCACGCCTCGTTAGCTCGACTATAAACACCTGTGTAACGGAACACCACGATGTCATCGCTCCACCTGACACGCTCAGAGCAGCAGACTCCAGATAGAGGTTAACGGTCCGGCCCTCAACAGCTCTACGTCAATTATGGGGTGTCATCATATGCCGTTTCCATGGAAACGCATCCCTCGCCATAAAAGACGATGTCGCTATAACTCCAATGAAAATGTTCAAAAAGTGCTCAAACTTCACGTGTGCCAACAGCATACTTGCCAACCCTCCCGGTTTCCTCCCGGGGTCATATTTCTCCCGCTTTTCTCCCGATTTCTGACTACATCAGGTTGACTCAGACTGTTTCCACTCGGACTTTAATACAGCTACACCATTGTTTGGTTTCCATGTGTAGCCGGTCTGGTTTGACGCCACATGTGATCTCTGCGTTGTGTCGTGTTGTGAATGCAAACGACTTCTTTCTTGCCAACCAGGATTTATTCTCTGTGCAAAACAGAATATAATAGGGTTAGGGTTAGGGTTAATTAAAGCAGGAAATGGCTTCATCAGCTTTCTAACTTCACACCTCTCCTCAGTGGGCCTGAAGCTAACTCAGCAAAGTATACAGAGTTCTAAATAATACGATGAACAGATATACATCTATCCATGGTGGCAACCGGCTTTTCTTTGGAAACCAATATACACAAATATAACCATTAATTTACACTTACATAACAAACAATACCATTTACAAAACACAAAAAGAATACCCACATACCTGTGCACAACAGAATATAATAATTAAAGCAGGAAATGGCTTCATCAGCGTTCTAACGTCACACCTTCAGTGGAAGAAAACACCCACACGTTGTTAGCATAGCCAAACTTTAGAAAGCTCCCAAACACGGTTTGAAGCGCTGCACATTATATAAACTAGTCACGCGGCAACATATAGATACTAACTGCAAATAGGTTTGGCTTGTGTGAAACATTAAACAATCTATTAACATATCAGATACACACTTATGACACCACTCGCTCCACACACTTCTCCTCAGGGGCCTGAAGCTGACTGAGGAAAGCAGCACGAGTCTGCAGAAATGTGCGGTGCCAAGAGTACCAAAATAAAACGTACTTTTCAAAATAAAAGCATCTAAAAAATAAAGTGACAGTGACAAGTTTTACAAATAAAGTATGGACAATGATTTCACTGAAATATAAACAAGTCAAGTTACACATCGGTTACACATCGGTTACACATCGGTTACACATCGGTTACATGTGGTAGCGCGTCTCTTTAGCAGCGTGCGCAACTAACAGTCTGAGAGGGTGAGGCAGATAGTCACAGGAAACAGAACCGACAACCCGACCCTCTGCTCACTCCTCTCCTGCCCACACAGGCTCCATGAAGGATGCTGCTACAGGCCGCGAGGCCGTGCACTTACAATAAGCATGTTCATCCAACACAGCTCCGTGATCCACTAACACCCCCCCCGTGGTGGTTTTGAAATGCTCCCGATTTCTGAGGTCTCAAGGTTGGCAAGTCTGGCTAACAGTCCAGCTGTGAAGACATCTACGGGACAGTTTTGAGATTTCTTCAAATGCCGTATGCGTATGCTTAGCATGGCATGGCGACAGATCATTCGCCATCAAGTTAGTTCAGAAGTTTGCAGTTCAAATGTTCTGCTGCTTTTCCAAGCCTTTTTACTTTCTTCTCTCATCACACATTCAAGCCCCCGTGTTCATGTATCATTTCAATCTCAAGTCTTCACTTTCTTCTCACACAGTACATTTCAGCATAGCAGTTCAGCATCAGCCTTTCAGCATGAAGCATTCCCACTAGCAATTTCTTCAGGAATTGCATTCTCTAGGTTGTTTAACATGTTGCAAATTGAATTTAACGGTATTGGATACTTTCTTAATATGTTTCTTAAAAGTCAAGTTTGAGTCCAGTATGACTCCAAGCTACTTGAAGTGGGAGACTAGTTCTAGTTCTGCTCCGTTTAAAAACACATTGGATCCTTCGGTTCTGACTGGTCGTCTACTGAACATCATACATACTGTGTTGTTCAGCCAGTGATGAACTTTGTCCAAAGCGTTTGGGAAGCTGACACAGATAAGGAAATATATGATATATTGTGATGTGATATGATATCAATGATATCTGCCGCGGACTGTATGCGATGCTCTGAGTTACTTATGTTAGGGCAGATATTAAAGTTAAGTTATATAATGTAATCATAGTGAAATTGCTCTGAAGTTGGGCAGTGATATTCTACTAAATTTCGTGTTGTATATTTTACATTCATATTCAATTTCATATTTAATATTCCATTCCATCCATCCATCCATCTTCTCCGCGTATCCGTGGTCGGGTCTCGGGGGTAGGAGTTCCAGCAGAGCCCCAACCTTCCTTTTCCCCACATCAACCAGCTCTGACTGGGGGGTCCCGAGGCGCTCCCTGGGGGGTCCCAAGGCGCTCCCAGGGGGGTCCCAAGGCGCTCCCAGGCCAGAAGAGATATAATCCCTCCACCTGGTCCTAGGTCTACCCCTTGGTCTCCTCCCAGCTGGACGTGCCTGGAACACCTCCCTAGGGAGGCGCCCAGGTGGCATCCTAACTAGGTGCCCGAACCTCAACTGGCTCCTTTCGACGTGAAGGAGGAGCGGCTCAACTCCGAGTCCCTCCCTGATGACCGAACCTCTCACCTTATTTCTAAGGGAGACGCCAGCCACCCGGCGGAGGAAACCCATCTCGGCCGCTTGTATCCTTGGATCTGGTTCTTTGGGTCATGACCCATCCTTCATGACCGTAGGTGAGGGGAGGAACGGCCCGGTAGACAGAGAGCTTTGCCTTCTGGCTCAGCTCCTTCTCGTCACACGGTGCGGTAAAGCGACTGCAGTACCGCTCCCGCTGCTCCGAGTCTCCGGCCCATCTCACGCTCCATTGTTCCCTCACTCGAGAACAAGACCCCGAGATACTTGAACTCCTTCACTTGGGGTAAGGACTCATTCCCTACTTGGAGTGGACAGTCCATCGGTTTCCTGCTGAGAACCATGGCCTCAGATCTGGAGGTGCTGATCCTCATCCCAGCCGCTTCACACTCGGTTGCGAACCGATCCAGTGAGTGCTGAAGTATTCCATTCCCAGAGTTGGGTGTAACGCGTTACTTTGTAACGCGTTACTGTAATAATATTACTTTTTCGGTAACGGAGTAGTGTAACGCGCTACTTTTATAATTCAGTAGTCACACTACAGTTACTAACATCGCCCCGACACGCGTTACTTCGTTACTTTCTAAAATCAGTCATACTCAAACCTCAACAAACACCTGCAAAGAACACATGCTAAGGTGAAGCTAACGCACATAGCTGTTGTTTATTTATTACACACACGTAGTCTGTTCTTCTTCTCTGTTTTCCGGTTGTTGCCTGTTTTGAATGACGAATACACACTACCGCCGCCTGCTGGTAAGGAGAGTTATTGTCACTTACGCATGCGCAGTTCGTACGTGCTCGGCTGAAGTCTTTGCGGTGTGCTCCAGTCTGGCTCCAGTGCAACACATGGCCAACACGCAGGAGAACACGCTGACGCAACAGCGTGAGCAGAGATAGACTGCGCAAAATATACAGATAGCAGGAGACAGAAGACAGCCACGGTCAGATAGCAGGAGACAGAGGACAGCCACGGTCAGATAGCAGGAGACAGAGGACAGCCACGGTCAGATAGCAGGAGACAGAGGACAGCCACGGTCAGATAGCAGGAGACAGAGGACAGCCACGGTCAGATAGCAGGAGACAGAGGACAGCCACGGTCAGATAGCAGGAGACAGAGGACAGCCATGGTCAGATAGCAGGAGACAGAGGACAGCCACGGTCAGATAGCAGGAGACAGAGGACAGCCACGGTCAGATAGCAGGAGACAGAGGACAGCCACGGTCAGATAGCAGGAGACAGAGTAAAGCAGAGTAGAGCTGCGAGTAAAGTAACGAGTAAGTAACGAGTAAAGTAACGAATTACTTTATGTAGAGAGTAACGAAGTAGTGTAATATATTACTTTTTTTTTAAAGTAATATGTAATATATTACTTTCTTTTAGTAACGACCCCATCTCTGTCCATTCCTTACACACTTAATGCATATATAATATCCTGCTTTATATTTTGTTAATGTAAATTTGTATTTCAACATGTACATTTTCTACTTTTTGAATGCTATTTTATTTCTATTGAGATGTTTACATTTTGAATTGTTTATTTCTACTCTTTTAATTTCTCTATCATTAAATGCCAACTGCTGCAACGCAAACATTTCCCAGATTGGGATCAACAAAGAACTTCTTATCTTATCTTCTGTTCAGTTGGTGATTGTTGGACGCATCCTGTTTCAGGTCCAGGCCACAGGTCACGTGCCTGAGTGTAAACACGCGCCCTTGTCGGATGACCGATCGATGCTCTCCGTCTCACACAGCGCTGTCAAAGGGCAGGCAGAAGTAATCAATCTAGCAGAGCCCAGAGAGAGAGTCGATCCTTCTCAGGACTGACGCGGCTCTGGAGTAAAGACCCGAACCAGGACCTGAACCAGAAACAGGACCTGGACCAGCATCATGGTGTTAGAGTCCCTGGTCTCAGACCTGCTCAACAGGTTCATTGGAGACTATGTGGAGAACCTGAACAAGTCCCAGCTGAAGATCGGGATCTGGGGAGGTGAGAGCCAGACTGCGTCCGGAAACATCATAATGTAACACATTATTCTGAATGTACGCGTCAGAAACACACCTGAGCGCGTGCATACATTCACACTTTAAACTACAGGTGATATTGTGCAGATCGGCTGTGATATTTATATATATTTTAATCCTGTGTAATGTGTCCGCGCGGCTCTCTGAGCACAGTGGCGCACGCGGAAGTGATGTTATTTAGGAACCAGACTCCGTCCAGAAACACAACAACAACAGTTTCTGCTTTATTAACAGACATACACACATTTATAAATATATGACTTTAAAGTAAAGGTTCTGCTGTTCAGATCGGCTGCGATATTAATATATTATATATAAAACCGAACTGTAATTGCCCCTCATTATTAACATCAACACACCGAGTGTGTGAACGGGTTAGATAACCACACGCACACACACGCACACACACACACACACACACACACACACACACACACACACACACACACACACACACACACACACACTAGTATTCCTAGAATCGGTTGTGTGTGTGTTTAGAGCTGATAAACAGGAGGTTAACTGTAGTACTATTCACTTGCACTATATTTTTCGGGTTATCTGTGTTTTGTGTTGTGCTGTTGGAGAAGCCTGTGACACAAGGTGTTCATCGACATAACTGTGTGTGTGTGTGTGTGTGTGTGTGTGTGTGTGTGTGTGTGTGTGTGTGTGTGTGTGTGTGTGTGTGTGTGTGTGTGTGTGTGTGTGTGTGTGTGTGTGTGTGTGTGTGTGTGTGTGTGTGTGTGTGTGTGTGTGTGTGTGTGTGTGTGTGTGTGTGTGTGTGTGCGCAGGTAACGTGGTTCTGGAGAACCTCAGGGTTAAGGAGAACGCTCTGGTAAGCCCCTCCACCACTCACACACTGGTACATGCTGTATGTGTACATGCTGTATGTGTACATGCTATGTGTGTACATGCTGTGTGTGTACATGAATACAACTGAATGAAATATTAACTATGTTTGTGTTTCAGAGTGAGTTCGATGTTCCATTCAAAGTGAAGGCCGGACAGATCGGTGAGTTCAGACATCAACATATATATTCAAATTAAGGCTGTCAACGATTACAAATGTTAATCAGATTGATCACCATTCGAACTATGTCCAAAATCTGCCATTTCTTTATGTATATTGTTGGGAATGGAAAGATAAAAGAAAGAAGGCGGATATATCCATTTAACACAGTATCTATGTTTATTATAACATTGTTCTGCGTGTCAAAATGAAAGACAGCCCACACACCTATCAGTCATCACACCGGGGGGTCTTTCATTACGTGGTGATTTCTATCAACGGGGAGTACTTCAGGAAAGTCACAGAGGGGGGGGGCTAGTGGAGTACTTCAGGAAAGTCACAGAGGGGGGGGGGGGGGGCTAGTGGAGTACTTCAGGGAAGTAGACGGAGGGGGGGGGGGGGGCGAGTGGAGTACTTCAGGAAAGTCGACAGGGGGGGGGGGGGGGGGCTAGTGGAGTACTTCAGGAAAGTCGACAGAGGGGGGGGGGGGGTTAGTGGAGTACTTCAGGAAAGTCGACAGGGGGGGGGCTAGTGGAGTACTTCAGGAAAGTCGACAGAGGGGGGGGGGGGCTAGTGGAGTACTTCAGGAAAGTCGACGGGGGGGGGGGGGCTAGTGGAGTACTTCAGGAAAGTCGACAGGGGGGGGTGGCTAGTGGAGTACTTCAGGAAAGTCGACAGAGGGGGGGGGGGGGGCTAGTGGAGTACTTCAGGAAAGTCGACAGAGGGGGGGGGGGGGCTAGTGGAGTACTTCAGGAAAGTCGACGGGGGGGGGCTAGTGGAGTACTTCAGGAAAGTCGACGGGGGGGGGGGGGGCTAGTGGAGTACTTCAGGAAAGTCGACAGAGGGGGGGGGGGCTAGTGGAGTACTTCAGGAAAGTCGACGGGGGGGGGGGCTAGTGGAGTACTTCAGGAAAGTCGACGGGGGGGGGGGCTAGTGGAGTACTTCAGGAAAGTCGACGGGGGGGGGGGGGCTAGTGGAGTACTTCAGGAAAGTCGACGGGGGGGGTGGGCTAGTGGAGTACTTCAGGAAAGTCGACAGAGGGGGGGGGGGCTAGTGGAGTACTTCAGGAAAGTCGACGGGGGGGGCTAGTGGAGTACTTCAGGAAAGTCGACGGGGGGGGGGGGGGCTAGTGGAGTACTTCAGGAAAGTCGACGGGGGGGGGGCTAGTGGAGTACTTCAGGAAAGTCGACGGGGGGGGGCTAGTGGAGTACTTCAGGAAAGTCGACGGGGGGGGGCTAGTGGAGTACTTCAGGAAAGTTGACGGGGGTTGGGCTAGTGGAGTACTTCAGGAAAGTCGACGGGGGGGGCGTGCTAGTGGAGTACTTCAGGAAAGTCGACGGGTGGGGGATGCTAGTGGAGTACTTCAGGAAAGTCGACGGGGGGGGGGGGGGGGGCTAGTGGAGTACTTCAGGAAAGTCGACGGGGGGGGGCTAGTGGAGTACTTCAGGAAAGTCGACGGGGGGGGGTGGGCTAGTGGAGTACTTCAGGAAAGTTGACGGGGGGTGGGCTAGTGGAGTACTTCAGGAAAGTCGACGGGGGGGGGGGCTAGTGGAGTACTTCAGGAAAGTCGACGGGGGGGGGGGGGCTAGTGGAGTACTTCAGGAAAGTCGACGGGGGGGTGGGCTAGTGGAGTACTTCAGGAAAGTCGACAGAGGGGGGGGGGGCTAGTGGAGTACTTCAGGAAAGTCGACGGGGGGGGCTAGTGGAGTACTTCAGGAAAGTCGACGGGGGGGGGGGGGCTAGTGGAGTACTTCAGGAAAGCGACGGGGGGGGCTAGTGGAGTACTTCAGGAAAGTCGACGGGGGGGGGCTAGTGGAGTACTTCAGGAAAGTCGACGGGGGGGGCTAGTGAGTACTTCAGGAAGTCGACGGGGGCTAGTGGAGTACTTCAGGAAAGTTGACGGGGGTTGGTGGGCTAGTGGAGTACTTCAGGAAAGTCGACGGGGGGCGTGCTAGTGGAGTACGTCAGGAAAGTCGACGGGTGGGGGTGCTAGTGGAGTACTTCAGGAAAGTCGACGGGGGGGGGGGGGGGCTAGTGGAGTACTTCAGGAAAGTCGACGGGGGGGGGCTAGTGGAGTACTTCAGGAAAGTCGACGGGGGGGGGTGGGCTAGTGGAGTACTTTCAGGAAAGTTGACGGGGGGTGGGCTAGTGGAGTACTTCAGGAAAGTCGACGGGGGGGGGGCTAGTGGAGTACTTCAGGAAAGTTGACGGGGGGTGGGCTAGTGGAGTACTTCAGGAAAGTCGACGGGGGGGGGGGGCTAGTGGAGTACTTCAGAAAGTCGACGGGGGGGGGGCTAGTGGAGTACTTCAGGAAAGTCGACGGGGGGGGGGCTAGTGGAGTACTTCAGGGAAGTCGACGGGGGGGGGGGGCTAGTGGAGTACTTCAGGGAAGTCGACGGGGGGGGGGGGGGCTAGTGGAGTACTTCAGGAAAGTCGACAGGGGGGGGGGCTAGTGGAGTACTTCAGGAAAGTCGACAGAGGGGGGGGGGGCTGGTGGAGTACTTCAGGAAAGTCGACAGGGGGGGGGGGCTAGTGGAGTACTTCAGGAAAGTCGACAGAGGGGGGGGGGGCTGGTGGAGTACTTCAGGAAAGTCGACAGAGGGGGGGGGGGGGCTAGTGGAGTACTTCGTGACCACAGAGTGTGAACGTTGTGATCAGCTGTTTTAGCGCAGTTCTCCAGTGGGGGGGGGAGTCTCCCTCTGCAGCCGGTCGGCGTAGTTTCGGCACAGTTCCGTCGTTCAGACCGACGTTAACAGCAGCCTGTCTGTGCACACGGAGACCGACTCTGTCGTCCGGTGATCGAACCGCCTTCTGGAAAAGCTTCACAAGTACGTCAGTACACAAATGCGCTTTGTGACACAAGTGACGGGACGCATTTCAGATTACGCCATAACCTGCGTACCAGTTATGTGTTACCTGTGCTACAGCAGAAGTATTCTCCGTCGGGACTTCCTGCAACGACACCACGCCGTTATCTTGATTCTGATTGGCCAGAAGACATTATCAAATATGTTCTATTGAGAAGGCGATCACTACGTGACAAACGTTTTCAAAACCGTTTCTGGTCTTCGGTATGTCCAGTCAAGTGGCTGACATCAATCTGACTAACTGCTGTCTGTGCAATTTCTCCGCGGACTTTATTTAGCTTACGTTAACATCATGTTTCAGGGCTAACGTGGGGCTAAGCCATTTCTTGGTAGGGTGTAGCCTACCCCAGCCATACCCTGGCGCTGCCACTGGTGGGACGTATGGGGCGGGCCATTCTGCACATACGTGAAATGCGTTAAATATTTTAACGCAATTAATTCAAAAAATACATACTGATATACACCTGAACATCAGCAGGAGAGGACTCTTTAAAGTAGAGACACTACATACTGATATACACCTGAACATCAGCAGGAGAGGACTCTTTAAAGTAGAGACACTACATACTGATATACACCTGAACATCAGCAGGAGAGGACTCTTTAAAGTAGAGACACTACATACTGATATACACCTGAACATCAGCAGGAGAGGACTCTTTAAAGTAAAGACGCTACACACTGATATACACCTGAACATCAGCAGGAGAGGACTCTTTAAAGTAGAGACACTACATACTGATATACACCTGAACATCAGCAGGAGAGGACTCTTTAAAGTAGATACACTACATGCTGATATACACCTGAACATCAGCAGGAGAGGACTCTTTAAAGTAGAGACACTACATACTGATATACACCTGAACATCAGCAGGAGAGGACTCTTTAAAGTAGATACACTACATGCTGATATACACCTGAACATCAGCAGGAGAGGACTCTTAAAGTAGAGACACTACATACTGATATACACCTGAACATCAGCAGGAGAGGACTCTTTAAAGTAGAGACACTACACACTGATATACACCTGACATCAGCAGGAGAGGACTCTTTAAAGTAGAGACACTACATACTGATATACACCTGAACATCAGCAGGAGAGGACTCTTTAAAGTAGAGACACTACACACTGATATACACCTGAACATCAGCAGGAGAGGACTGTTTAAAGTAGGAGACACTACACTACTGATATACACCTGAACATCAGCAGGAGAGGACTCTTTAAAGTAGAGACACTACATACTGATATACACCTGAACATCAGCAGGAGAGGACTCTTTAAAGTAGAGACACTACATACTGATATACACCTGACATCAGCAGGAGAGGACTCTTTAAAGTAGAGACACTACATACTGATATAACACCTGAACATCAGCAGGAGAGGACTCTTAAAGTAGAGACAATACTGATACACCTAATCAGCAGGAGGACTCTTAGAGACACTTCATACTGATATACACCTGAACATCAGCGGGAGAGGACTCTTTAAAGTAGAGACACTACATACTGATATACACCTGAACATCAGCAGGAGAGGACTCTTTAAAGTAGAGACACTACATACTGATATACACCTGAACATCAGCAGGAGAGGACTCTTTAAAGTAGAGACACTACATACTGATAAACACCTGAACATCAGCAGGAGAGGACTCTTTAAAGTAGAGACACTACATACTGATATACACCTGAACATCAGCAGGAGAGGACTCTTTAAAGTAGAGACACTTCATACTGATATACACCTGAACATCAGCGGGAGAGGACTCTTTAAAGTAGAGACACTACATACTGATATACACCTGAACATCAGCAGGAGAGGACTCTTTAAAGTAGAGACACTACATACTGATATACACCTGAACATCAGCAGGAGAGGACTCTTTAAAGTAGAGACACTACATACTGATATGCACCTGAACATCAGGAGGAGAGGACTCTTTAAAGTAGAGACACTACATACTGATATACACCTGAACATCAGCAGGAGAGGACTCTTTAAAGTAGAGACACTACATACTGATAAACACCTGAACATCAGCAGGAGAGGACTCTTTAAAGTAGAGACACTACATACTGATATACACCTGAACATCAGCAGGAGAGGACTCTTTAAAGTAGAGACACTTCATACTGATATACACCTGAACATCAGCGGGAGAGGACTCTTTAAAGTAGAGACACTACATACTGATATACACCTGAACATCAGCAGGAGAGGACTCTTTAAAGTAGAGACACTACATACTGATATACACCTGAACATCAGCAGGAGAGGACTCTTTAAAGTAGAGACACTACATACTGATATGCACCTGAACATCAGGAGGAGAGGACTCTTTAAAGTAGAGACACTACATACTGATATACACCTGAACATCAGCAGGAGAGGACTCTTTAAAGTAGAGACACTACATGCTGATATACACCTGAACATCAGCAGGAGAGGACTCTTTAAAGTAGAGACGCTACATACTGATATACACCTGAACATCAGCAGGAGAGGACTCTTTAAAGTAAAGACGCTACACACTGATATACACCTGAACATCAGCAGGAGAGGACTCTTTAAAGTAGAGACACTACATACTGATATACACCTGAACATCAGCAGGAGAGGACTCTTTAAAGTAGAGACACTACACACTGATATACACCTGAACATCAGCAGGAGAGGACTCTTTAAAGTAGGGACACTACATACTGATATACACCTGAACATCAGCAGGAGAGGACTCTTTAAAGTAGAGACACTTCATACTGATATACACCTGAACATCAGCAGGAGAGGACTCTTTAAAGTGGAGACACTACATACTGATATACACCTGAACATCAGCAGGAGAGGACTCTTTAAAGTGGAGACACTACATACTGATATACACCTGAACATCAGCAGGAGAGGACTCTTTAAAGTAGAGACACTACACACTGATATACACCTGAACATCAGCAGGAGAGGACTCTTTAAAGTAGATACACTACATACTGATATACACCTGAACATCAGCAGAGAGGTAGATAGGTTTGATTAAAGTCCTGCTTGTGTTTCAGGGCGGCTGACGCTGAAGATCCCCTGGAAGAACCTCTACAGCGATGCTGTGGTCGCTACGCTGGACGGACTCTACCTGCTGGTGGTGCCCGGAGCCAGTGAGTGAGAGAGAGAACTGTGTGTGTGTGTGTGTGTGTGTGTGTGTGTGTGTGTGTGTGTGTGTGTGTGTGTGTGTGTGTGTGTGTGTGTGTGTGTGTGTGTGTGTGTGTGTGTGTGTGTGTGTGTGTGTGTGTGTGTGTGTGTGTGTGTGTGGTGTGTGTGTGTGTGTGTGTGTGTGTGTGTGTGTGTGTGTGTGTGTGTGTGTGGTGTGTGTGTGTGTGTGTGTGTGTGTGTGTGTGTGTGTGTGTGTGTGTGTGAACGAGTCCCACTCGAGCTAACGAGTCCCACATCAAAAGGTCTTTGATCAGTAATGAGGACTTCTCTTTGTTTCAGCGATAAAGTACGATGAGTTGAAGGAAGACCTCTACCAGCAGGAGGCCAAACAGAAGGAGCTGCAGCGCATCGAGGAGGCCATGCAGCTGGCTGCGTCCAGAGGTGAGAGGACGACCTCTGACTGACCTGAATGTTCTCTGACTGACCTCTGACGGACCTGAATGTTCTCTGACCTCTGACTGACCTCTGACGGACCTGAATGTTCTCTGACCTCTGACTGACCTCTGACTGACCTGAATGTTCTCTGACCTCTGACTGACCTCTGACGGACCTGAATGTTCTCTGACCTCTGACTGACCTCTGACGGACCTGAATGTTCTCTGACCTCTGACTGACCTGAATGTTCTCTGACCTCTGACTGACCTCTGACGGACCTGAATGTTCTCTGACCTCTGACTGACCTCTGACGGACCTGAATGTTCTCTGACCTCTGATGGACCTGAATGTTCTCTGGCCTCTGACTGACCTCTGACGGACCTGAATGTCTCTGACCTCTGACCTCTGACGGACCTGAATGTTCTCTGACCTCTGACTGACCTCTGACGGACCTGAATGTTCTCTGACCTCTGACTGACCTCTGACGGACCTGAATGTTCTCTGACCTCTGACTGACCTCTGACGGACCTGAATGTTCTCTGACCTCTGACTGACCTCTGACGGACCTGAATGTTCTCTGACCTCTGACTGACCTCTGACGGACCTGAATGTTCTCTGACCTCTGACTGACCTCTGACGGACCTGAATGTTCTCTGACCTCTGACTGACCTGAATGTTCTCTGACCTCTGACTGACCTCTGACTGACCTCTGACGGACCTGAATGTTCTCTGACCTCTGACTGACCTGAATGTTCTCTGACCTCTGACTGACCTCTGACGGACCTGAATGTTCTCTGACCTCTGACTGACCTCTGACTGACCTGAATGTTCTCTGACCTCTGACTGACCTGAATGTTCTCTGACCTCTGACTGACCTCTGACTGACCTCTGACCGACCTCTGACTAGGGCTGTGCGATGATGGCAAAAATCATAATCACGATTATTTTGGTCAATAATTGATATCACGATTATTAAATATGATTATTCATTGACTTTGAAAACATCCATTTATTGAACTTTAAAACAAATACAAATAATAATAATTTGAACAGTATCTTTTTAACTGCTGATTACCCTGAACGTATCATTCAACTGAAAAACCAATACTAAAATAAATGATATATTTACATTTAAATAAATAATATAAATACTAAAAAACAAGATCAACAAATATTTTGGAGCGCACTTCCACAAGCTACTAAACATATATAAATAAATTAGACTAAAACAAATAGTAGTGTAGTGCCCTGTCACAACCTAGCAAAGCAAAATAATAGTTTTTTTCAATGATGTTGTTTTCGTAATTGTGGCGGGCCAAAATCGTAATTGCGATTAAAATACGATTAATTGCACAGCCCTACTTCTGACTGACCTCTGAATGTCGTCTAACCTCTGACTTCAGACTGACCTCTGACTGACGTCAAATCTAACTTTGTGTCTGAACTATTCATGCTGCGTTCGCTGTCAGCGTCTCAAAAGGGAGATTTGCTGTTCAGCTTGGAGAGTGTTGTTTACCAGGAGCCTCACAATGGTAACACAAACACACACACGCACACACACACACTAGTGTTGCTGTTACTTCCTGTTTGTTACATCCTGTCTGTTACTCGTTTACTTTACTTCCTGTCTGTTACTTCCTGTCTGTATCTTCCTGTCTGGTACTTCCTATCTGTTACTTCCTGTCTGGTACTTCCTGTCTGTTACTCGCTTACTTTACTTCCTGTCTGTTACTTCCTATCTGTTACTTCCTGTCTGGTACTTCCTGTCTGTTACTCGCTTACTTTACTTCCTGTCTGTTACTTCCTGTCTGTTACTTCCTGTCTGTTCCATCCTGTCTGTTACTTCCTGTCTGTTCCATCCTGTCTTTTCCATCCTGTCTGTTACTTCCTGTCTGTTACTTCCTGTCTGGTACTTCCTATCTGTTACTTCCTGTCTGTTCCATCCTGTCTGTTACTTCCTGTCTGTATATTCCTGTCTGGTACTTCCTATCTGTTACTTCCTGTCTGATACTTCCTGTCTGTTACTTGCTTACTTTACTTCCTGTCTGTTACTTCCTGTCTGTTACTTCCTGTCTGCTACTTCCTATCTGTTACTTCCTGTCTGTTACTCGCTTACTTTACTTCCTGTGTGTTACTTCCTGTATGTATCTTCCTGTCTGGTACTTCCTATCTGTTACTTCCTGTCTGGTACTTCCTGTCTGTTACTCGCTTACTTTACTTCCTGTCTGTTACTTCCTGTCTGTTACTTCCTGTCTGCTACTTCCTATCTGTTACTTCCTGTCTGTTCCATCCTGTCTGTTACTTCCTGTCTCTTCCATCCTGTCTGTTACTTCCTGTCTGTTACTTCCTGTCTGTTCCATCCTGTCTGTTACTTCCTATCTGTTACTTCCTGTCTGTTCCATCCTGTCTGTTACTTCCTGTCTCTTCCATCCTGTCTGTTACTTCCTGTCTGTTACTTCCTGTCTAACTCTCTTCTCTCTCTTTAATGCTGCCAAAGTCTCAAAAGGAAATAAAAAACATAAGAAGGTTAAAAAAAGCCTGAAGAAAAAACTCTGCGACAGAAACTCAGGTACCCCCCCCCCCCCCCCCCCCCCCCCCCCCATTTAAATATGCTAATGAGGCAACTGAGGCTAATGCTAACAGGACACAAACTGTCAAAGTTAGCATGGTGAACCATCAGGTCGAGGTCTCATCAGGTTCAGGTCTCATCAGGTTCAGGTCTCATCAGGTTCAGGTCTCATCAGGTTCAGGTCTCATCAGGGTCAGGTCTCATCAGGGTCAGGTCTCATCAGGTTCAGGTCTCATCAGGTTCAGGTCTCATCAGGGTCAGGTCTCATCAGGTCTCATCAGGGTCAGGTCTCATCAGGGTCAGGTCTCATCAGGGTCAGGTCTCATCAGGTTCAGGTCTCATCAGGGTCAGGTCTCATCAGGTTCAGGTCTCATCAGGGTCAGGTCTCATCAGGGTCAGGTCTCATCAGGTTCAGGTCTCATCAGGGTCAGGTCTCATCAGGGTCAGGTCTCACCAGGGTCAGGTCTCATCAGGTTCAGGTCTCATCAGGGTCAGGTCTCATCAGGGTCAGGTCTCATCAGGTTCAGGTCTCATCAGGGTCAGGTCTCATCAGGGTCAGGTCTCATCAGGTCTCATCAGGGTCAGGTCTCATCAGGTTCAGGTCTCATCAGGGTCAGGTCTCATCAGGTTCAGGTCTCATCAGGTTCAGGTCTCATCAGGGTCAGGTCTCATCAGGGTCAGGTCTCATCAGGTCTCATCAGGGTCAGGTCTCATCAGGGTCAGGTCTCATCAGGGTCAGGTCTCATCAGGTTCAGGTCTCATCAGGTCTCATCAGGATCAGGTCTCATCAGGTTCAGGTCTCATCAGGGTCAGGTCTCATCAGGTTCAGGTCTCATCAGGTCTCATCAGGGTCAGGTCTCATCAGGTCTCATCAGGGTCAGGTCTCATCAGGGTCAGGTCTCATCAGGTTCAGGTCTCACCAGGGTCAGGTCTCATCAGGTTCAGGTCTCATCAGGGTCAGGTCTCATCAGGTTCAGGTCTCATCAGGGTCAGGTCTCATCAGGGTCAGGTCTCATCAGGGTCAGGTCTCATCAGGTCTCATCAGGGTCAGGTCTCATCAGGTTCAGGTCTCATCAGGGTCAGGTCTCATCAGGTTCAGGTCTCATCAGGTTCAGGTCTCATCGGGTCAGGTCTCATCAGGGTCAGGTCTCATCAGGGTCAGGTCTCATCAGGTCTCATCAGGGTCAGGTCTCATCAGGGTCAGGTCTCATCAGGGTCAGGTCTCATCAGGTTCAGGTCTCATCAGGTCTCATCAGGATCAGGTCTCATCAGGTTCAGGTCTCATCAGGGTCAGGTCTCATCAGGTTCAGGTCTCATCAGGTCTCATCAGGGTCAGGTCTCATCAGGTCTCATCAGGGTCAGGTCTCATCAGGTCAGGTCTATCAGGTCTCATCAGGGTCAGGTCTCAGGTCAGGGTCTCAGGTCTCATCAGGGTCAGGTCTCATCAGGGTCAGGTCTCATCAGGTCTCATCAGGTCATCAGGGTCTCATCGGGGTCAGGTCTCATCAGGTCTCATCAGGGTCAGGTCTCATCAGGGTCAGGTCTCATCAGGTTCAGGTCTCACCAGGGTCAGGTCTCACCAGGGTCAGGTCTCACCAGGGTCAGGTCTCACCAGGGTCAGGTCTCATCAGGGTCAGGTCTCATCAGGTCTCATCAGGTCTCATCAGGTTCAGGTCTCATCAGGGTCAGGTCTCATCAGGGTCAGGTCTCATCAGGGTCAGGTCTCATCAGGTCTCATCAGGTTCAGGTCTCATCAGGATCAGGTCTCATCAGGGTCAGGTCTCATCAGGGTCAGGTCTCATCAGGTTCAGGTCTCATCAGGTTCAGGTCTCATCAGGGTCAGGTCTCATCAGGGTCAGGTCTCATCAGGTCTCATCAGGTTCAGGTCTCATCAGGGTCAGGTCTCATCAGGTCTCATCAGGGTCAGGTCTCATCAGGTCTCATCAGGTCTCATCAGGGTCAGGTCTCATCAGGTCTCATCAGGGTCAGGTCTCATCAGGGTCAGGTCTCATCAGGGTCAGGTCTCATCAGGGTCTCTTCCTGTCTCTTCAGAAAAGCCTCAGGACCAGAAGAAGGACTCGTTTGCAGAGAAACTGGCGACTCAGGTGATCAAAAACCTGCAGGTGAAGATCACCAGCATCCACCTGCGCTTCGAGGACGACGTGAGTACAAGTTCTGGTTCTGTTCTATATCGTGGTCCAGGTTCTGGTTCTGGTCTAGATCTTGGTCTAGCTCCAGATCCAAGTTCTGGTCTTGGTTCTGGTCTAGATCTTGGTCTAGCTCCAGATCCAGGTTCTTCTTCAGTCAGCTCTTCAGCGTGATTCTGATGGACTCTGTGTTTGTTTCAGCTGTCGGACCCAGAGCGCCCCCTGTCTGTGGGAGTAGAAACACTGTCTGAACTGAGCCTGCAGGTAACACACATACATACACACACACACACACACACACACACACACACACACACACACACACACACACACACACACACACATACACATACACATACACATACACATACACACACACACACACACACACACACTGATGTGTTGTTTTGTGTTCTGCAGACCACTGACGAGAACTGGAAGTCCTGTATCCTGAACGAAGCAGCAAAGATCAGCTATAAGGTGAAGAAGACTTTGAGATCTCTAAACTCTTGACTGAGACCTTAAAGCAGGCATCCTCAAAGTACGGACTCCGGTCCGGATCCGGATCGAACCACAACTGTCTCAGCAAATTATACTTTTCATATGTATTATCTGTGTTATCTGCGAGACATCGCCACAACGCAACGAGTCAAAATGATCCGCTATGTCCATAGACTGCAAACAGCGCTCATCGGACATTTATGAGAGAAAGTCTCTAATGTCCGAGTGCAAGTGAATGCAGCACAAGCTGCACGTCATGTAACCCCTCCCCCGGTCCTGGCGCGAGCGTGGACATATGATTGGCGGCGATTTCATTTGAACGAGACGGCGCAAAACGAGAAGCGTTCGGACCCAAGCACTGAAGGAATGAGGTATTTGCGGTCTGACAGAGAAGAGACTGTCAGTGTAGCTGTACTCAGCATGGAATGAAAACGCACTGAAGCTTTGATCTGAATATGTTTGTGAGGCGTTTTGCTGAACAAGATGGTAATCGCCGCATTCAACTTGATGCTCTGCTCATGGATGAGCATACAAACTATTAAGATGATGACCTTACGTGTGTAAATATTTGTTTTTCTTTGAGGGGGTCTGCCCCCAAAACACTGTTTTAAGTCCTGAGAAAGTCAAATAAGACGGTGTGTAAAACTACACTGCCCAGCCAACAGAAAGTAACCACTTTAACTCGGCCAGCAGGGAAGGACTCTCCACTGGATAATAACTGAGTATAAAAGAATGCATGACTGAAGTGATGGAGGCCAGGTTGAAGGCAAACACAAAGAGGAAACAGGTCAGATCAAGCAAATCCCCTCTCAGATTCCACAGCAACCAGAAGAACATAAACACTGGCTGGTGATTTGATTCATCAGCTTTGTGATGGAATAGAACATGCAGTGCATTTCCTGAGCTGTGGGTGAGTCCACGGACACGCTGACACCATGCTCAGTTGCTGGTGTTTGTGAGTTGTTATGATGAGGCAAAGGGGAGTTTGTTGAAGATGTGTTGGGCCTGACGAACCACAGTGGACACAAGGGGGGGGGGGGGGGCAAGACATTTATAAAGCACTAATGGGAATGCTGAATGAAAGAGGGTGCAGCTGCCTTTATTCATAACTGCAGCTCTTACTCTGCGACTCTGAGGGTCGAGCACAGACACAACAACAATGCGACTCTGAGGGTCGAGCACAGACACAACAACAAGGAAAACGGCTGCATACAGATTATTTATGTTTTTGCAACCTCGTGTTTAGAATCTTGTTGCAATTGTTTAAAAGTTTGAATGACCGTAATAAACGGACCTTTGTCTTATTGAAACATTTATTTTGGACCTTTAAGATTTGTATTTGAGTACCCCTGCCTTAAAGAGATTAAATATTGCACAGCAAAATGCTGTCTATGAGTCTGGTGGTTTTAGACCTGATGCTGTCTCTGAGTCTGGTGGTTTTAGTCCTGATGCTGTCTCTGAGTCTGGTGGTTTTAGTCCTGATGCTGTCCCTGAGTCTGGTGGTTTTAGACCTGATGCTGTCCCTGAGTCTGGTGGTTTTAGTCCTGATGCTGTCCCTGAGTCTGATGGTTTTAGACCTGATGCTGTCCCTGAGTCTGGTGGTTTTAGACCTGAAACTGTCCCTGAGTCTGGTGGTTTTAGACCTGATGCTGTCCCTGAGTCTGGTGGTTTTAGACCTGAAACTGTCCCTGAGTCTGGTGGTTTTAGTCCTGATGCTGTCCCTGAGTCTGATGGTTTTAGTCCTGATGCTGTCCCTGAGTCTGATGGTTTTAGTCCTGATGCTGTCCCTGAGTCTGATGGTTTTAGACCTGATGCTGTCCCTGAGTCTGGTGGTTTTAGTCCTGATGCTGTCCCTGAGTCTGGTGGTTTTAGACCTGATGCTGTTCCTGAGTCTGGTGGTTTTAGACCTGAAACTGTCTCTGAGTCTGGTGGTTTTAGACCTAATGCTGTCCCTGAGTCTGGTGGTTTTAGTCCTGATGCTGTCCCTGAGTCTGATGGTTTTAGACCTGATGCTGTCCCTGAGTCTGGTGGTTTTAGTCCTGATGCTGTCCCTGAGTCTGATGGTTTTAGACCTGATGCTGTCCCTGAGTCTGGTGGTTTTAGACCTGAAACTGTCTCTGAGTCTGGTGGTTTTAGACCTGATGCTGTCCCTGAGTCTGATGGTTTTAGACCTGATGCTGTCCCTGAGTCTGGTGGTTTTAGTCCTGATGCTGTCCCTGAGTCTGATGGTTTTAGACCTGATGCTGTCCCTGAGTCTGGTGGTTTTAGATCTGAAACTGTCTCTGAGACTGGTGGTTTTAGTCCTGATGCTGTCCCTGAGTCTGGTGGTTTTAGACCTGATGCTGTCCCTGAGTCTGGTGGTTTTAGACCTGAAACTGTCTCTGAGACTGGTGGGTTTAGACCTGATGCTGTCTCTGAGTCTGGTGGTTTTAGACCTGATGCTGTCCCTGAGTCTGATGGTTTTAGACCTGATGCTGTCACTGAGTCTGATGGTTTTAGACCTGATGCTGTCTCTGAGTCTGGTGGTTTTAGTCCTGATGCTGTCCCTGAGTCTGGTGGTTTTAGACCTGAAACTGTCTCTGAGTCTGGTGGTTTTAGTCCTGATGCTGTCCCTGAGTCTGGTGGTTTTAGTCCTGATGCTGTCCCTGAGTCTGATGGTTTTAGTCCTGATGCTGTCCATGAGTCTGATGGTTTTAGACCTGATGCTGTCCCTGAGTCTGGTGGTTTTAGACCTGAAACTGTCTCTGGGTCTGATGGTTTTAGACCGGAAACTGTCCCTGAGTCTGGTGGTTTTAGTCCTGAAACTGTTCCTGAGTCTGGTGGTTTTAATCCTGAAACTGTCTCTGAGTCTGGTGGTTTCAGTCCTGAAGCTGTCTCTGAGTCTGGTGGTTTTAGTCCTGATGCTGTCCCTGAGTCTGGTGGTTTTAGTCCTGATGCTGTACCTGAGTCTGGTGGTTTTAGTCCTGATGCTGTCCCTGAGTCTGGTGGTTTTAGTCCTGAAACTGTCCCTGAGTCTGGTGGTTTTAATCCTGAAACTGTCTCTGAGTCTGGTGGTTTTAGTCCTGAAGCTGTCTCTGAGTCTGGTGGTTTTAGTGCTGAAACTGTCTCTGAGTCTGGTGGTTTTAGTCCTGAAGCTGTTCCTGAGTCTGGTGGTTTTAGTGCTGAAACTGTCTCTGAGTCTGGTGGTTTTAGTGCTGAAACTGTCTCTGAGTCTGGTGGTTTTAGTCTTGAAGCTGTCCCCGAGTCTGGTGGTTGTAGTCCTGAAACTGTCCCTGAGTCTGGTGGTTGTAGTCCTGAAACTGTCCCCGAGTCTGGTGGTTTTAGACCTGATGCTGTCCCTGAGTCTGGTGGTTTTAGTCCTGAAAGTGTCCCTGAGTCTGGTGGTTGTAGTCCTGAAACTGTCCCTGAGTCTGGTGGTTTTAGACCTGATGCTGTCCCTGAGTCTGGTGGTTTTAGTCATGATGCTGTCCCTGAGTCTGGTGGTTTTAGACCTGATGCTGTCCCTGAGTCTGGTGGTTTTAGTCCTGATGCTGTCCCTGAGTCTGATGGTTTTAGACCTGATGCTGTCCCTGAGTCTGGTGGTTTTAGTGCTGAAACTGTCTCTGAGTCTGGAGGTTTTAGTCCTGATGCTGTCTCTGAGTCTGGTGGTTTTAGACCTGAAACTGTCTCTGAGTCTGGTGGTTTTAGTCCTGAAGCTGTCCCCGAGTCTGGTGGTTGTAGTCCTGAAACTGTCCCTGAGTCTGGTGGTTGTAGTCCTGAAACTGTCCCCCGAGTCTGGTGGTTTTAGACCTGATGCTGTCCCTGAGTCTGGTGGTTTTAGTCCTGAAAGTGTCCCTGAGTCTGGTGGTTGTAGTCCTGAAACTGTCCCTGAGTCTGGTGGTTTTAGACCTGATGCTGTCCCTGAGTCTGGTGGTTGTAGTCCTGAAACTGTCCCCGAGTCTGGTGGTTTAGACCTGATGCTGTCCCCGAGTCTGGTGGTTTTAGTCCTGAAAGTGTCTCTGAGTCTGGTGGTTTTAGTCCTGAAGCTGTCCCTGAGTCTGGTGGTTTTAGACCTGATGCTGTCCCTGAGTCTGGTGGTTTTAGTCCTGAAAGTGTCTCTGAGTCTGGTGGTTTTAGTCCTGAAGCTGTCCCTGAGTCTGGTGGTTTTAGTCCTGATGCTGTTAAAAATATCTGGGTTATTTTCCTCTCTGAGACTGATGGTTCTGATCCCCTGGTGGTTCTGTTCCCCTGATGGTTCTGATCCCCTGATGGTTCTGATCCCCTGATGGTTCTGATCCCCTGGTGGTTCTGATCCTCTGATGGTTCTGATCCCCTGGTGGTTCTGATCCCCTGGTGGTTCTGATCCCCTGATGGTTCTGATCCCCTGATGGTTCTGATCCCCTGGTGGTTCTGATCCTCTGGTGGTTCTGTTCCCCTTGCAGCTCGGCCGTCTGGAGTGTCTCTGTGCGTACTGGAACGTTAACAGTCCAATGTTCTACAAAGGATCCTGGGAAGCCATCGTGGTGAGTTGGAGATGTTTTATGGTTTTTAGTTTAGGTTAACCCTGATGTTACATCCATTATTGCTTTTGTCACTATAAACTTTTTAATTAAACATGATGATTCTCCTCCTCCTCCTCCTTCTCCTCCTCCTCCTCCTCTTTCTCCTCCTGCTCCTCCTCTTTCTCCTCCTCTTTCTCCTCCTCCTCCTCCTCCTCCTCTTTCTCCTCCTCCTCCTCCTCCTCCTCCTCCTCCTCCTCCTCCTCCTCCTCCTCCTCCTCCTCCTCCTCAGGATCAGTTAAAGGTTGAGATCAGCAGTACAGATCTGGAGATTCCTCACTATCAGTACAGTGAGTCTCCTCATATCATTTCAAATGGTTGATGAATGTTTCCTGGGCTCTGATTGGTTGATGAGTGTTTCCTGGGCTCTGATTGGTTGATGAGTGTTTCCTGGGCTCTGATTGGTTGATGAGTGTTTCCTGGTCTCTGAATGGTTGATTGTTTCCTGGTCTCTGAATGGTTGATGAGTGTTTCCTGGTCTCTGAATGGTTGATTGTTTCCTGGTCTCTGAATGGTTGATGAGTGTTTCCTGGGCTCTGATTGGTTGATCAGTGTTTCCTGGGCTCTGATTGGTTGATGAGTGTTTCCTGGGCTCTGATTGGTTGATGAGTGTTTTCCTGGTCTCTGAATGGTTGATGAGTGTTTCCTGGGCTCTGATTGGTTGATGAGTGTTTCCTGGGCTCTGATTGGTTGATGAGTGTTTCCTGGTCTCTGATTGGTTGATGAGTGTTTCCTGGTCTCTGAATGGTTGAGTGTTTCCTGGTCTCTGAATGGTTGAGTGTTTCCTGGTCTCTGAATGGTTGACGAGTGTTTCCTGGGCTCTGATTGGTTGATGAGTGTTTCCTGGTCTCTGAATGGTTGATGAGTGTTTCCTGGTCTCTGATTGGTTGATGAGTGTTTCCTGGTCTCTGAATGGTTGAGTGTTTCTTGGTCTCTGATTGATTGATGAGTGTTCCCTCGTCTCTGAATGGTTGAGTGTTTCCTGGTCTCTGAATGGTTGATGAGTGTTTCCTAGTCTCTGATTGGTTGATGAGTGTCTCCTGGTCTCTGAATGGTTGATGAGTGTTTCCTGGTCTCTGAATGGTTGATGAGTGTTTCCCGGTCTCTGAATGGTTGATGAGTGTTTCCCGGTCTCTGAATGGTTGATGATTGTTTCCCGGTCTCTGATTGGTTGATGAGTGTTTCCCGGTCTCTGATTGGTTGATGATTGTTTCCCGGTCTCTGATTGGTTGATGAGTGTTTCCTGGGCTCTGATTGGTTGATGATTGTTTCCCGGTCTCTGATTGGTTGATGAGTGTTTCCTGGTCTCTGAATGGTTGATGAGTGTTTCCTGGTCTCTGAATGGTTGATGAGTGTTTCCTGGTCGCTGATTGGTTGATGAGTGTTTCCTGGTCTCTGAATGGTTGATGAGTGTTTCCTGGTCTCTGATTGGTTGATGATTGTTTCCCGGTCTCTGATTGGTTGATGAGTGTTTCCTGGGCTCTGATTGGTTGATGATTGTTTCCCGGTCTCTGATTGGTTGATGAGTGTCTCCTGGTCTCTGAATGGTTGATGAGTGTTTCCTGGTCTCTGAATGGTTGATGATTGTTTCCTGGTCTCTGATTGGTTGATGAGTGTTTCCCGGTCTCTGATTGGTTGATGAGTGTTTCCTGGTCTCTGAATGGTTGATGAGTGTTTCCTGGTCTCTGAATGGTTGATGATTGTTTCCTGGTCTCTGATTGGTTGATGAGTGTTTCCCTTTCTCTGATTGGTTGATGAGTGTTTCCTGGTCTCTGCATGGTTGATGAGTGTTTCCTGGTCTCTGAATGGTTGATGAGTGTTTCCTTGTCTCTGAATGGTTGATGAGTGTTTCCTGGTCTCTGAATGGTTGATGAGTGTTTCCTGGTCGCTGATTGGTTGATGAGTGTTTCCTGGGCTCTGATTGGTTGATGAGTGTTTCCTGGGCTCTGATTGGTTGATGAGTGTTTCCTGGGCTCTGATTGGTTGATGAGTGTTTCCTGGTCTCTGATTGGTTGATGAGTGTTTCCTCGTCTCTGAATGGTTGATGAGTGTTTCCTGGTCTCTGATTGGTTGATGAGTGTTTCCTGGTCTCTGAATGGTTGAGTGTTTTCCTGGTCTCTGAATGGTTGACGAGTGTTTCCTGGGCTCTGATTGGTTGATGAGTGTTTCCTGGTCTCTGAATGGTTGAGTGTTTCTTGGTCTCTGATTGGTTGATGAGTGTTTCCTGGTCTCTGATTGGTTGATGAGTGTTTCCTGGTCTCTGAATGGTTGATGAGTGTTTCCTGGTCTCTGATTGGTTGATGAGTGTTTCCCGGTCTCTGATTGGTTGATGAGTGTTTCCTGGGCTCTGATTGGTTGATGATTGTTTCCTGGTCTCTGAATGGTTGATGAGTGTTTCCTGGTCTCTGAATGGTTGATGAGTGTTTCCTGGTCTCTGATTGGTTGATGAGTGTTTCCTGGTCTCTGAATGGTTGATGAGTGTTTCCTGGTCTCTGATTGGTTGATGAGTGTTTCCTGGTCTCTGATTGGTTGATGAGTGGGTGAGTGCTCTGTGTTCTTGTTTTTTTGTGTAGTCTTCAAGCCTATCTTTGCTTCGGCTAAAATGTGCATCAACCCGACGGCTGAGCTGGAACTGAAGAGTCCAAAACTAGACCTGAACCTGGAGGTCCAGAACATCGACATCCAGATCACCAGACCTCAGGTGAGACAGAGAGACAGACAAGTGAGACAGGTGAGACAGACAGAGAGACAGGTGAGACAGAGAGACAGGTGAGACAGACAGGAGAGACAGGTGAGACAGACAGAGAGACAGCTGAGACAGACAGAGAGACAGGTGAGACAGACAGGAGAGACAGGTGAGACAGACAGAGAGACAGATGAGACAGACAGAGAGACATGTGAGACAGAGAGACAGACAGGTGAGACAGACAAAGAGAGGGACAGGTGAGACATCCAGATCACCGACGTCAGGTGAGACAGAGAGACAGACAGGAGAGACAGGTGAGACAGACAGAGAGACAGGTGAGACAGACAGGAGAGACAGGTGAGACAGACAGAGAGACAGCTGAGACAGACAGAGAGACAGGTGAGACAGACAGAGAGACAGGTGAGACAGACAGAGAGACAGGTGAGACGGTGAGACAGACAGAGAGACAAAGAGAGAGACAGGTGAGACATCCAGATCACCAACGTCAGGTGAGACAGAGAGACAGACAAGTGAGACAGGTGAGACAGACAGAGAGACAGGTGAGACAGAGAGACAGGTGAGAGAGACAGGTGAGACAGACAGAGAGACAGCTGAGACAGACAGAGAGACAGGTGAGACAGACAGGAGAGACAGGTGAGACAGACAGAGAGACAGGTGAGACAGACAGAGAGACATGTGAGACAGAGAGACAGACAGGTGAGACAGACAAAGAGAGGGACAGGTGAGACATCCAGATCACCGACGTCAGGTGAGACAGAGAGACAGACAGGAGAGACAGGTGAGACAGACAGAGAGACAGGTGAGACAGACAGAGAGACAGGTGAGAAAGACAGGAGAGACAGGTGAGACAGACAGAGAGACAGCTGAGACAGACAGAGAGACAGGTGAGACAGACAGGAGAGACAGACAGAGAGACAGGTGAGACAGACAGAGAGACAGGTGAGACGGTGAGACAGACAGAGAGACAAAGAGAGAGACAGGTGAGACATCCAGATCACCAACGTCAGGTGAGACAGAGAGACAGACAAGTGAGACAGGTGAGACAGACGGAGAGACAGGTGAGACAGACAGGAGAGACAGGTGAGACAGACAGAGAGACAGCTAAGACAGACAGAGAGACAGGTGAGACAGAGAGACAGGTGAGACAGACAGAGAGACAGCTGAGACAGACAGAGAGACAGGTGAGACAGACAGGAGAGACAGGTGAGACAGACAGAGAGACAGGTGAGACAGACAGAGAGACAGGTGAGACAGAGAGACAGACAGGTGAGACATCCAGATCACCGACGTCAGGTGAGACAGAGAGACAGACTTTTGAGACAGTGCTTTAGAGAGAGAGACAAAGACAAAGAGAGAGAGACATCCAGACCTCAGGTGAGACAGACAGAGAAAACGGTCTGTAAACTTTGCTGTTGTTGTTGTTGTTGTTGTTTGTCTTCAGTACCTGAGTGTGGTGCAGGCTCTGGAGTCAGTGGACTGCTCGGTGAGGAGCGCCCCCTACAGGAGGTTCAGACCTGAGGGGCCGGTCCACACCAATGCCAAGCTGTGGTCAGTACCTCAGAACCAGTCCCAGGAGTCAGTACCTCAGAACCAGGTCCCCAGGAGTCAGTACCTCAGAACCAGGTCCCCAGTGGAGTGCACCAGCTGGGCGTAGGCTGGGCGTAACTCTCCGTAGAGCCGAAGGTTAAGACCAAACTAAAGCTATGACTCGTCACCACTTAGACTAAGCCCGCTATGCGTTGCGCCCGGGTGTAACTCTTACGCCTAGTATGGAGCAGGCGTGAATCGGAAAGACAGACTAGTATCCATAGTAACGTAAAACAGGCAAGAAGGATATGAACGATGGCAGGGCGTCTTGTTTACATGTTTAACAATGAAAGGGCATTAAGAAGAGAGAGTCGTCCGTGATGGAACGAACCCACTGGACGTCTGTTCAGACGGTGAACTGATCGAGAGGCAGACGAGCCCTTTTTGATTTGATCGAGGAGATCTCCCTCGACTCCAGCACGGATCAGATCGAACCGCTGCGCTCTCCCCAACCTTGCAGCTGCTGATTACGCTCAGATTCTACGCCAACGGGGCCGTTCAGAATACTGTGGGAGACATGATTAATGCTCATCGCACAACTGCATGTCGGGCTATAAGAGGCGTTCCATTGGCGCTCCAGCACCGACTTCTTCTTCTCCGTCAGTTCCCGCTGCAGCTCTGAATCCCTCTTTCTCTCTCGGGGTGGGCCGTCTGGGATTCCCCTCGAGTCATCGCTGTGGGTGAGGGACTTCCCTCTTCTCTGCGGTCCTCTGAGTCTGTAAAATGGTAAAATGGTAAAACTGATTGCTAGGCAACAATGACTGTTTCGCGTGTATTCACGTGCACGCGCATCTTAAGACCAGGCGCCGCTACGCCCGAGACTAGTCAGGCTTGGTGCACTCGGTGTAAATTCGAATCACTACGTTGGACGTAGCTAAGCCCGACGTTAGAGTTAAGCCCTACTTTTTTACGCCCATCTGGTGCACTCCACTCCAGAACCTCAGAACCAGGTCCTCAGAATCAGGTCTTCAGAACCTCAGAACCAGGTCCTCAGAATCAGGTCTTCAGAACCTCAGAACCAGGTCCTCAGAACCAGGTCCTCAGGACCTCAGAACCAGTTCCTCAGTACCTCAGAACCAGAACCTCAGAAACAGTTATTCAGTACCTCAGAACCAGGTCTTCAGTACCTCAGAACCTGTTCCTCAGAGCCAGGTCCTCAGAACTAGGTCTTCAGTACCTCAGAATCAGTTCCTCAGTACCTCAGAAACCGGTCCTCATAACCAGTTCCTCAGTACCTCAGAACCAGGTTCTCAGAACCATGTCCTCAGAATCAGGTCGTCAGTCCCTCAGAACCAGTTCCTCAGAACCTCAGAATCAGGTCCTCAGTCCCTCAGAACCAGGTCCTCAGAATCAGTTCCTCAGTCCCACAGTACCCCAGACCCAGGTCCTCAGAATCAGGTCCTCAGTCCCTCAGAACCAGGTCCTCAGTACCTCAGCCCCAGGTTCTCAGTACCAGGTCCTCAGAACCAGGTCCTTAGATACCAGGTCCTCAGGGAGTCCTGAACGCTGACCACAGGGAGTCCTGGACCCTGGTTATGTGGTCCTGGTCTATAAGCAGCTAACTACTTTACCTGGTTTCTCTCTCCACCAGGTGGGACTACGGCTACAAGAGCGTGCTGCAGGACCACCGCAGACGGGTCAGAACCTCGTCCTGGTCCAGCATCAAAAAGCACCGTGACAACCTAAAGGCCTACAAGCTGGCCTATAAGAACAAGATCCTGAACCAGAAGCTGGGGGCCGAGGCCGAGAGGACTCTGCAGGTCCCTGAACGCACCGCTACACAATACACAACACATTGAGACAGGTCCCTGAACGCACCGCCACACAATATATTGAGACAGGTCCCTGACCGCACCGCCACACAATACACAGTACATTGAGACAGGTCCCTGAATGCACCGCCACACAATACACACTACATTGAGACATGTCCCTGAACGTACCGCCACATAATACACAATATAAGGAGACATGAGAGAACTCCACAGGTCCGTGAACGCACCGCCACACAATACACACTACATGGAGACATGAGAGAACTCCACAGGTCCCTGAACGCACCGCCACACAATACAATGAGACAGGTCCCTGACCGCACCGCCACACCATACACACTACAATGAGACAGGTCCCTGAACGCACCGCCAGACAGTACAATGAGACAGGTCCCTGAACGCACTGCCATATAATACACAATACATTGAGACAGGTCCCTGAATGCACCGCCACACAATACACAATACATTGAGACATGTCCCTGAACGCACCGCCACATAATACACAATATAAGGAGACATGAGAGAACTCCGCAGGTCCCTGAACGCACCGCCACACAAGACACAACACATTGAGACATGAGAGAACTCTGCAGGTCCCTGAAGGCACCACCACACAATACATTGAGAGATGAGAGAACTCTGCAGGTCCCTGAACACACCACCACATAATACACACTACATGGAGACATGAGAGAACTCCACAGGTCCCTGAACACACCGCCACACAATACACAACACTTTGAGACATGAGAGAACTCTGCAGGTCCCTGAACGCACCGCCACACAATACACAACACATTGAGACATGAGAGAACTCTGCAGGTCCCTGAACGCACCGCCACACAATACATTGAGAGATGAGAGAACTCTGCATGTCTCTGAACCGCTCTGAACGCACCGCCACACAATACACAATACAATGAGACAAAAGAGGTCCCTGAATGCATCACCACACAATACACAACACATTGAGACACGAGAGGACTCTGCAGGTCCCTGAACGCACCACCACACAATACACAACACATTGAGACAGGTCCCTGAACGCACCGCCAGACAATACACAACACATTGAGACCAGTCCCTGAACGCACCACCACACAACACACAACACATTGAAACAGGTCCCTGAACGCACCACCACACAACACACAGTACATTGAGACAGGTCCCTGAACACACCGCCACACAATACACAACACATTGAGACAGGTCCCTGAACGCACCGCGACACAATACACAACACATTGAGAAAGGTCCCTGAACGCACCGCGACACAATACACAACACATTGAGACAGGTCCCTGAACGCACTACCACACAATACACAACACATTGAGACAGGTCCCTGAACGCACCGCCAGACAATACACAACACATTGAGACCGGTCCCTGAACGCACCACCACACAACACACAACACATTGAGACAGGTCCCTGAACGCACCACCACACAACACACAGTACATTGAGACAGGTCCCTGAACACACCGCCACACAATACACAACACATTGAGACAGGTCCCTGAACGCACCGCGACACAATACACAACACATTGAGAAAGGTCCCTGAACGCACCACCACACAGTACATTGAGACATGAGAGAACTCTGCAGGTCCCTGAACGCACCGCCAGATGTGAGAGAACTCTGTGTGTGTGTGTGTGTTGTGTGTGTGTGTGTGTGTGTGTGTGTGTGTGTGTGTGTGGTGTGTGTGTGTGTGTGTTTGTGTGTGTGTGTGTGGTGTGTGTGTGTGTGGTGTGTGTGTGTGTGTGTGTGTGTGTGTGGTGTGTGTGTGTGTGTGTGTGTGTGTGTGTGTGTGTGTGTGTGTGTGTGTGTGTGTGTGTGTGTGTGTGGTGTGTGTGTGTGTGTGTGGTGTGTGTGTGTACTAACTGACTGACTGACTCCCCCCCCAGATCTGGAGAAGGATCTGGACGTCTTCACATAACGCTGACCCGCGGCAGCAGGCCCACATGGAGGTAACCCTGCTCCCTGACTCCTCTCTGAGTGCACACACACACACACACACACACACACACACACACACACACACACACACACCACACACACACACCACACAGCTGCTCCCTGACTCTTCTCTGACTCCTCTCAGCTGCTCCCTGACTCCTCCCTGCTGCTCCCTGACTCCTCTCAGCTGCTCCCTGACTCCTCTCAGCTGCTCCCTGACTCCTCACAGCTGCTCCCTGACTCCTCCCTGCTGCTCCCTGACTCCTCTCAGCTGCTCCCTGACTCCTCTCAGCTGCTCCCTGACTCCTCTCTGAGTGCACACACACACACACACACACACAACAGCTGCTCCTGACTCTCTCTGACTCCTCTCAGCTGCTCCCTGACTCCTCTCAGCTGCTCTCTGACTCCTCTCAGCTGCTCCCTGACTCCTCACAGCTGCTCCCTGACTCCTCACAGCTGCTCCCTGACTCCTCTCAGCTGCTCCCTGACTCCTCTCAGCTGCTCTCTGACTCCTCTCAGCTGCTCCCTGACTCCTCACAGCTGCTCCCTGACTCCTCACAAGCTGCTCCCTGACTCCTCACGCTGCTCCCAGACTCCTCTCAGCTGCTCCCTGACTCCTCTCAGCTCCTCCCAGACTCCTCTCAGCTGCTCTCTGACTCCTCTCAGCTGCTCCCTGACTCCTCTCAGCTGCTCCCTGACTCCTCCCTGCTGCTCCCTGACTCCTCACAGCTGCTCCCTGACTCCTCGCAGCTCCTCCCAGACTCCTCTCAGCTGCTCTCTGACTCCTCTCAGCTGCTCCCTGACTCCTCACAGCTGCTCCCTGACTCCCTCCCTGCTGCTCCCTGACTCCTCACATGCTGCTCCCTGACTCCTCCTAGCTGCTCCCTGACTCCTCTCAGCTGCTCCCTGACTCCTCCCAGACTCCTCTCAGCTGCTCCCTGACTCCTCCCTGCTGCTCCCTGACTCCTCTCAGCTGCTCCCTGACTCCTCTCAGCTGCTCCCTGACTCCTCCCTGACTCCTCTACAGCTGCTCCCTGACTCCTCTCAGCTGCTCCCTGACTCCTCCCTGCTGCTCCCTGACTCCTCTCAGCTGCTCCCTGACTCCTCTCAGCTGCTCCCTGACTCCTCTCAGCTGCTCTCTGACTCCTCTCAGCTGCTCCCTGACTCCTCCCTGACTCCTCTCAGCTGCTCCCTGACTCCTCTCAGCTGCTCTCTGACTCCTTTCAGCTGATCCCTGAATCCTCCCT